>OY755240.1:78542716-78760134 GCA_963576725.1 Azorinus chamasolen | reverse complement strand
AGCCAGTTTTCAATAGAAACATATAGCGAAAAACTTTGAAAATCTTCTCGTCTGAAACTGGAAGGTTCTCAGCTTTCATATTTGGCACATAGCATCATGTTCAGGTCCTCTACAAAAGTTATATAAATTGTTCCTCTTGGGTCAAAATTAGCCCCGCCCCAGGGCAGGCTAGTTTTCTATAGAAACATATAGTGAAAACTTTGAAAATCTTCTCCTCTGATTGTCTGGTGAGCGCTTCAGGGCCATTCTGGCCCTCTTGTTTAATCACATGTCCATAAATATCTAAAACATACCAAAATATAGTTTTCTGACCACTGCAATCGTCCTTGAAAGCTTATTTGACCACCGATTTCCAAAAATTGTGTCTTATTTATCAAAGAAATCATCACTCTTGATGAGCAGTCATCTATTTTTTCTCAGAATATTAACACACTTTTACGAGTCGCCAAAGTGACAACCAACCTCTCTAGGACACAGGTTGACTCCGAGGTTTGAAATAGAAATGCGCTATAATTCAAGTCGAAACACCATATAACTGGTCTATAAGGCATTGCCCGGGTCTGATAGCATGAATGGATATCGTGTATTTACAAATTCTTCAAATAATAATCTTCTAAAGAGCTCTACAAGCTCGATATTGATATCGACGAAAGTCACTACTGTCAGATTGTAAGTCTTTACACCAATTTCCATAAACTATGCTCTACAAGCTTGTTATTGATATCGGTGAAAGTCACTACTTTTGGTTTCAATTTTTAGCTCACCAGAGCACAAAGTGCTCAGGGTGAGCTTTTGTGATCGCCTGATGTCCGTCGTCCGTCGGCGTGCGTCGTGCGTCCTGTGTCGTGCGTCGTCCGTCGTTCGTCGTCAACAATTTGAACCTTTAAAAATCTTCTCCTCTGAATCTACAGGGTTCTCAGCTTTCATCTTTGGCACATAGCTTCACCCTTAGGTCCTCTACAAAAGTTATATAAATTATGCCCCTGGGGTCAAAATTGGCCCCGCCCCAGGGGTGGGAAGTTTTCAATAGAAACATATAGTAATACTTTGAAAATCTTCTCCTGAAACTGGAAGGCTCTCAGCTTTCATATTTGGCACATAGCATCATGTTCAGGTCCTCTACAAAAGTTATATAAATTATGGCCCTGGGGTCAAAATTGGCTCCGCCCCAGGGGTGGGCAGTTTTCAGTAGAAACAAATAGTGAAATCTTTGAAAATCTTCTCCTCTGAAACTGGAAGGCTTTCAGCTTTCATATTTGGCACAGAGCATCATGTTCAGGTCCTCTACAAAAGTTATATAAATTATGGCCCTGGGGGTCAAAATTGGCCCCGCCCCAGGGGTGGGCAGTTTTCAATAGAAACCAATAGTGAAATCTTTGAAAATCTTCTTCTCTGAAACTGGAAGGCTCATAGCTTTCATATTTGGCACAGAGCATTATGTTCAGGTCCTCTACAAAAGTTATATAAATTATGCCCCTGGGGTCAAAATTGGCCCCGCCCCAGGGTTGGGCAGTTTTCAATAGAAACATATAGTGAAATCTTTGAAAATCTTCTCCTCTGAAACTTGAAGACTCTCAGCTTTCATATTTGGCACAGAGCATCATGTTCAGTTCCTCTACAAAAGTTATATAAATAATGGCCCTGGGGTCAAAATTGGCCCCGCCCCAGGGCTGGGCAGTTTTCAATAGAAACAAATAGTGAAAACTTTGAAAATCTTCTTCTCTGAAACTGGAAGGTTCTCAGCTTTCATATTTGGCATATAGCATCATGTTCAGGTCCTCTACAGAAGTTATATAAATTATGGCCCTGAGGTTAAAATTTACCCCACCCCAGGGGTGGGCAGTTATCAATAGAAACAAATAGTGAAATCTTTGAAAACCTTCTCCTCTGAAACTGGAAGGCTCACAGCTTTCATATTTGGCACAGAGCATCATGTTCAGGTCCTCTACAGAAGTTATATAAATTATGGCCCTGGGGTCAAAATTGGCCCCGCCCCAGGGGTGGGTAGTTTTGAATAGAAACAAATAGTGAAATCTTTGAAAATCTTCTCCTCTGAAACTGGAAGGTTCACAGCTTTCATATTTGGCACAGACCATCATGTTCAGGTCCTCTACAATTTTTTTTATAAATTATGGGCCTGGGGTCAAAATTGGCCCCGCCCCAGGGGTGGGCAGTTTTCAATGGAACATATAGTGAAAACTTTGAAAATCTTCTTCTCTGATTGTCTGGTGAGCGCTTCAGGGCCATTCTGGCCCTCTTGTTTTGAAATTTTGGCAAAAGTCAGGGAAAAGTCGGGGAATATTTTAGAAGTAGAGAGTTCAGAAATCAGTGTGAAAGAGGAATAGAAAAGAAAATGAAAAAAGAGGCTAAAGGCAGTCTCTTCATTCTGATTCAGCAAGTCTCTATCTTTTGCTATATTTTTCCAAAAGCATTGGTTTTAAAGAAAAGAAATAATTTGAATTTTAATAAAACTCTGTATATGACTGTACATGCTTAGGGTATAAGAGGAAACTGAAAGGGGTTTATGCATTCCTTGCCTACTGAGCTGTTTCGTTTTTTCTGTGTTTATGGTCTGGGAAATTGGAAATTGGTCAGGGAAAATTCATGAAAAAAGTAATGGAATTTTATTTGCTATTGTGAACCTTTTTTCTTCTAAATTATCCTGACTTTTTCTTGTTTTTGCCATGTTCTAAATTCCCTTGTTCACAATGTCATTGTGAAAATTCAGCTAATTAATGTTCATGATGTCCTTATTTTTCTTACATGAATATTCATATGGTTGATGGTTAACCCATTCACTCATAGGCTATTTTTAGATCGTAGCTCTTTGAATAAATCTACCGAAAAGGAGCATTAACTAGAGAAAAGGAAAATTTTAGGATTTTGTAATTCTGAAACCATTGTGATGAGTAGAGCATTTGGTCCTTAGGAGCAAATGCTCTATTTATCACAATGATTTTACTGTTTTCTGCGGATAAGGTTCATCCTGTTAATTTTTCTTCAAAATTCTGTTTCAGGTCTCTCATGCATAACCCAGTCAACAGTGTTTTGATGTATTGTCAGAAAGATGAATAAAGAGAAATTGCACACAAATTAAGGAGCCAAGTCTTGTCAGTATCGAGGCACAGAACTGTTATTATTGGATATTGTTACCAGTAAGAGGATAAGATACAGACAGGAGTGTTGATGGAGAAAGGAAAGGGAGGGTTCTGAAATATTATTTGTTACTTTGTGGGTGTTCTAGCTTTAAAGCTGTTCTCTCTCATGGATACCTAGCCCTAATGGGGCCAGCTGAATATAGGTTTGGGCTCTTATTTGTTGTAAATGGATCTTTGAAATCCCTGTTTATGTATGGGAGTGAAGTACCAAATATGTTTACTCCATAGATCTGTCAGTGATGTTGTCAGCTCAAGGACCAATGGACTAACTGTGATTATACTATCATTCCAGGTCTTGTGTGAGATTTTATATCATTGTATATTACATATATATGTTGACCCTTTGCCCCAAGCATGGATATGTTTATTTTGTGCATAATGTCAGGTCTTGCTTTTTTGGGAGAGAATTTTCTGTAGATATCCTAAGAACTAATCAAACAAGTTGTATACAGCAAAAACTGTCTAAACCAGACGTTCAATTTAGTATAAATATTGCTCTAGGAGTCAGGTGGCAGATTAGTGCATGGTGAAAGTCATGCTGAAAGCTCATTTAGGACATGCCTTTCACCCTGCATTAAGCAGCCACTTGCTTCAGAGTATCTAGATTACTCTCTACTAGGATTCCGGGTTAGAGGGGTTTTACTGTATACTTACTCAGCCTCACGAGGACTGCAGTCTGAGTCCCTAGAGTAACGGTAACTCTGTCAATAAAAATTGAAATACATGTAGTTATGTCCCATGGAAAATAGGTCAGTTGTCAACTCTTTACCACTGTTTGGCCATAGGAGAAGCTGTTCTTGACTCTGATTGCATTATTGATGAGAAATGGTAAAAAAACTGTCTTGGTGTAATTAGGCTGAATTATTAGCAGATGAGAAATATTACAGACGACATTTACTTAGCATGCAAAGGGTTAAATATTACATGCTAGAAGGAAAGTGGGAAAATAGTTAGATTGTCGTCTTCAATTATCCTTTTATCTATCTACCTATCGTCCAATAACCAAGGTTTCATCGTAAGGGGGAATCTGTATGCTTTTATTTCATTAATATTCATGCAAGACTCCACCCATTATTGATTCTATTGAAGTTGTTGATCAATTCATGCATAAATGTTTATTAAGGATAGGGTTAACCCTTTTCCTCATATAGATGCCTTTTCGTGCATTTGCAACAGAGTAGATCCAGATCAGATGGCTCCTACAGAAGCCATCTGATCAGGGTCTGCTCTGTTTGCTCATAGTATAATACATACCTAATTTTACAGTTTCTGCCTGAGCTGAAAGGTCCTGTATTCATATGCCATTATAAAAAATAATCTACTAACTATGCATGATACATGTGACAATATTTCCATCATTTCTCCACCAAACCAGGGTCCCTGCTTATAAAACTTTTAGTTGAGTCTGAGTACATTCTCAAGCTTTTGATTGGTCAGATTTGAGCCTGTGGCTCAAATCTGACCAATCAAAAGCTTGAGAACTCAAATCTGACCAATCAAAAGCCTGAGAACGAAACTCAGACTCAACTAAAAGCTTTATAAGCATGGACCCAAACCTCAAAAGTTTTGATTATTTTGAATCATCTCAAAGAGACCATTCTACTGAGTATCCTAGGCGTAGTAAGGTCATAACACTTTACTTTCAGAAACTATGGCATCATATCTTAAATTCTTAAGTTATTCCATAAGCAAATAAAGTAGACGCAGATCAGATGGATGGCTCCTACAGGAGCCATCTGATCTGTGTCTTCTGTGTTTGCCAAGGTGTAAAAGGGGTTTATATGAGGGAAAAGGTTTAGGAATTTTTCTCACTTGTAAACATATCCATGTATCAAGATTATTAACTTGGGGAATTATAAGTCAGCAGTGAATCTAGTTTTGTTATTACCGGTATGTTATTGGGTTGGGATTTTTTTTCAATATATTTTTGTGACCAATAAAAGTACATGTAGTAGCCTTTAGGCTGGTAATGTTAATGCATTTTTCACTGCTTGTCGTTGGAAGTCGGTCAGTTAGTGTTCATGTCAGGAGAAGGGTTACTGCCCTCACTCATTCCCTCATATAAATGCTTTTTCACGTCTTTGCAAACAGAGTAGACCCAGATCAGATATCTGTAGTAACCGTCTGATCAGGGTCTGCTCTGTTTGCTTATGAAATTATAATAATATATCTGACTACAATACCAAAAGTTTTGTTTACATAATGCTATTAGGTATAAAATTCAGCTAATAAATATTCATAATGTTGTTAATGAAGAACAATTTAACCCATTCTTGCCTAGGCTATTTTTACATCCAAATCTCTCTTTGATTAAATCTACCAAAAAGGAGCATTTACTAGAGAGAAGGAAATTGTCAGAATTGTGTAGTTTTGAAACCATTGTGATAAATAGAGCATTTACTGCTGTGGAGCAAATGCTCTATTTATCACAATGGTTTCACAAAGTGATTTTCACAGAAGCGCCAAAAGGCGTCAATATGCGGGAATGGGTTAAATTTACATGCAGTGTAAAAAGGAACAAATGTCATTGTAAGTAAACCAGTTTGTCTATGTATTTACTATCATGATGTCATTGTAAGTAAACCAGTTTGTCTATGTATTTACTATCATGATGTCATTGTAAGTAAACCAGTTTGTCTATGTATTTACTATCATGATGTCCTTGTAAGTAAACCAGTTTGTCTTTGTATTTACTATCATGATGTCAAGATAAAATTAGCAGCAGTTGTTTAACCATTACACCATGAATATTCATGTAAGAAACAATGACATCATGAATATTAATTAGTGAATTTTTATGATGGCTTATGTATACTGGATGTTTTGGCAAGAAACTGTAGAATCAGATCTTAAATACTTCATAAGCAAGGTTTAACCTATTATTTAGTAATATTGATGTTTGATGCTTTTGCAAACAGAATAGACCCAGATCAGAATACTTGTTGGAGCTGTCTGATCAGGGACTTCTCTGTGTGCATATATGTTGCAGACAGGATTAAATACAAGAAGTTAAATAAAAACTAAAGGAATGGAATAAGATGAATGTTTTATGGATGTTTAGTTGATCTACATGTATATAGAATTTATATTATATTTTCTCCCAACCATTGTTCATTTATATGAGATTGTTATTTTGTTTAAATGCATGTTAGTTACTTTACACCACTGTTTTTTGTATGTAAGTTTAAATGAGTTTTCATTTGGTTATTTAACGCATTCCCTCGTAGTGACCCCTTTAGACACCTCTGTAAAATTCACTTTTAGAAACCATTGTGATAAATACAGCATTTGCTCCATAGGAGGAAATGCTCTATTTGTCACAAATGTTTTAAAACTACACAATCTAAAATTTACCTTTTTGCTAGTAAAGCTCCCTTTTGGTAGATTTATTCAGAGGTTTTGTCTTAAAATAGCCTATGAAGGAATGTGTTATTTGGGGTAGATGATATACATTACACCTTATTTATTGAAAATGTTTTGTAATACGATATTAATCAAATAATTATTACTCATAACCCATTCCCTCATATTGAAGCCTTTTGACACCTCTGTAAAATCACTTTTTGAAACCATTGTGATAAATAGAGCATTTGCTCCATAGGAACAAATGCTCTGCTTATCACAATGGTTCAAAACTACACAATTCTAAAATTTTGATTTTCTCTAGTAAATTCTCCTTTTTGTTAGAATTAATCAAAGAGGTTGGATCTAAAAATAGCCTATGAGGGAATGGTAAATGACATTATTTCTTACATGATGTTCATAAAGTAACTTGTTAAGTGCTTTTAAGAACAAAACTTGACAGTTTCATGGAAGACATTTTCTTTTTCAGTCAAAATTCTGAATACCATGACAAGGTAAATTTTTTTTACCATGGCAGAAACTAGAACTAAGCCTATATATGAGATCATAAGCGATAAACCCTGATGAGAAGTTCCCTACATGAACCGTCTGATCAGGATCTACTTTTTGCAAAGGCTTGAAAAAGCATCTTTATCAGGTAAAGGATTGATGCAGATGACTGATAAAATAACGCATAGAGAGAACCAATACAGGGACAGAAGAATAGGACATTTTGCATTTCAAAATGTTAATATAGAACAATGTTGAATATATTTTTTTGTAATTGTCGTTAAATTTGTTTGTTACTGTTTGTTGAAATTTATGTTATTTATGCAAATATTTATAAATTTAAAAGCATACATGTACTGCATTTTCTCTAATTAAACACCCAACATTTTTATGCCCCCATAGACGATAGTCGGGGGGCATATTGTTTTTGCCCTGTCTGTCTGTCTGTCTGTTTGTCTGTTTGTCTGTTTGTTTGTCAGCAACTTTAACATTGGTCATAACTTTTGATCCAGTATAGATAGAGACTTGATATTTGGCATACATATGTATCTCATGAAGCCGCACATTTTGAGGGGTGACATGTCAAGGTCAAGGTCATCCTTCAAGGTCAGAGGTCAAATATATGGGTCAAATCGCCGACTTTAACATTGGCCATAACTTTTGGACCAGTAGAGATAGAGACTTGATATTTGGCATGCTTGTGTATCTCATGAGGCTGCACATTTTGAGGGGTGACATGTCAAGGTCAAGGTCAGAGGTCAAGGTCAGAGGTCAAATATATGAGGGGGCATAGTGTTTCACAAACACATCTTGTTTAAAATGAGTTTCTTGCATAATGTACACAGGTGGTTGCTTAACCCTTTCCCTGTTCTGTGTTTATTCCAAAAGTCAATACCTACTGAATATTCATTGATAAAATAGTTGTAAAGAAATGTGGAAGGTAGAACATTGTAGGCATTTTAGGAAGCAAAGAAACAGATCTATCAAATTCCATAAGCAAACAGAGCAGACCCTGATCAGACGGCTCCTCTAGGAGCCATCTGATCTGGGTCTACTCTGTTTGCAAATGCGTGAAAACATGTTTATATGAGGGAAAGGGTTAATCCAGTACTGCATGAATATTCATTATAATGACATATTAACTCTTTCCTCCATAGGCTATTTTTAGACACAACCTCTTTGAATCAATCTACCGAAAAAGAGAAGTTTTTAGAGAAAAGGAAAAGTTTAGAATTGTGTAGTTTTGAAACCATTGTGACAAATAGAGCATTTGCTCCTATAGGAGCAAATGCTCTATTTATTCCAATGGTTTCATAAAGTGACTTTTACAGAGGCGTAGAAAGGCATATTTATGGAGGAAAGGGTTAATTAGAATAGTTGTTATAATCGCATATGGACCAGGGATGTTTTTGGCCCAGGCTGAAACTGTAAAACATCTATATTATATCATAACCAAACAGAGCAGACCCTGATCAGACTGTCCCTGTAGGAGCCACCTGATCTGGGTCTACTGTGCTTGCAAAAGTGTATTTATGGAGTAATGGGTTAATGCAAAATTAATACAATGCAAAAAGCTTCTGTGGGAGCTTTCTCTTCATTGCTTTCAGTCTGCAATAGGCTACCACCTGTATTTTGAAAATAAATCTGGCTTTATTTAAGCTGTTTTAATTGGATTATTAATTGGTTGTTAGTACCCCCCCCCCTCCCCCCAAAAAAAATAAAAGTGTGTGTGTGTTTTTTTTTGGGGGGGGGGGTGTATTTGAAAGGGGGTGTTTATTAGGGAGAAATTAAGAATATGTTTGTATTTCTATGATATCATTTTATAGCATGTGTACATTAGTGTATAATCCTTTGATGCTGAATGCAGTGGAACCTGTCCTAAATGGTCATTGACTTATTGAACATAGGAGTCTGAAAAGCAGGTGGTTGCTAAATGCTCCTATAGGAGCTTTCTGCACTACTTTTGACCTGCATTAAGCTACCACCTACCTTACAGACCAATAATTGTACCTGTTTTTGATGGCTGTGTTAACACTCTCCTTCAAATAACACATTTTCACGCATCTGCAAACAGTAGACTCAGATCAGACATCTCCTAATGGAATTTGAAAGATCTGTTTCTTTAAGTTTTAAAATGGCCACAATGTTCCACCTTCTATATTGTTCATGAATATTTAGTAGGTAGTAGATACTGAAATTTGAAATAAACATAGAACAGGGAAAGGGTTAACCCTTTCCTCCATTGGCCATTTTTAGATACAGCCTTTTTGAATAAATCTACTGAAAAGTAGCATTAACTAGAGAAACATTTAGAATTCTGTAGTTTGAAACCATTGTGATAAATAGAGTATTTGCTCCTAAAGGAGCAAGTGCTCTATTTATTACAATGGTTTTATATAAAGTGACTTTTACAGAGGTGTAGAAAGCGTATTTATGGAGGAAAGGGTTAAGACAGGTTCTACTGTATTCAAAATGGGGTTTAACTATCTATAGAGTCCATTCAGTATGAACAAATTAAATTTCCTAGAGGATTTTGAATGACAAAGCAGTGTAGACCCTGATCAGAAAACTCCCCTAAGATCCATCTGATCTGGGTCTACACTGTTTGCGAATTCCAGTATACAGGTTTTCTACATTGAAATGGTTAAAGAGTTCATTTATTAACCCTTTTCCTAAACGCCTTTCATTCCTTTGCAAACAGAGTTGACCCAGATCCTGTAGGAGCTGTTTGATCAGGGTCTGCTCTGTTTGCTTATGGTATAATATAGATCAGATTCTACAGTTACTGTCTGAACCAAAATGTCCTGTGTCCATAGGCTATTATAAGATATCATCTAATTGATATTCATGATGTCATTATTTCTTACATTAATATGTAAATGGGAAAGAGTTGAATATCTGTAAAATACCTCAACTTACATTGTTTAAATTTTTCAGCAGGACTTACCTTTCATGAGTTTCTTTGGTTTCAATTTTTAACTCTTTCAACTTTTGTTTGCAAAAGTTGTCTGCTGCAATTCCTGAAGTACAATTTTGATAATTTCTTAATCAGAATGTCAAATAATCTTTTCCTCCATAAATAAGCCTTTCTACGCCTCTGTAAAAGTCACTTTATGAAACCATTATGATAAATAGAGCATTTGCTCCTATAGGAGCAAATGCTCTATCACAATGATTTCAAACTACAAAATTCTAAAATTTTCCTTTCCCCTAGTTAATGCTCCTTTTCGGTAGATTTATTAAAAGTGGATGGATCTAAAAATAGCCTATGGAGGAAAGGGTTAAATTGGATCATGATTAGATACTGAGTTATGTGGTGTCTCATCAGGATCCAATGTTTGCATAAGTTAAAATCCCCCAGTGTAGACAGAGATATAGTTTTGGAGTTCTGTGTTTGTCTTTCCGTCTGTATCTCAGAAGCAGTTTGGAGAATTTCTGTGCGTGTTTCTGTCTTCCCATACATCCAGAGTCATATCTGATCTCAGAAATGGAGTTTTTCTATGAAACTTTGTGTAAATGTTAAGTCCCATTAAGAAATGCAATCCTGCTAGTATCACTCACACTGCATATGTATCAATCATTATTTTTTTAAAAAATAAATGTAACATACTGGTAACTTGTATTTCATTAACTCAGTTGAATACTGAGGCCAGCACTTGTTAGGCGGGGGATATCACTTCAGAGATTTTGCTTGTTACAAATTGATTCATTATTTTTAATTTGGAAATATCTTCAACTGAACCATTTACTCCATGAATATGCCTTTCTACGCATTGCAAACAGAGTTGACCCAGATCAGACAGTTCCTATGAGGGTCAGCTCTGTTTGCTTAAGAAGTAATATACATGTACATGTAGATATGATTCTACAGTTTCTGTCATGGCTAAAACTGCCTGCATTCGTGTGCCATTATAAAAATTAAACTAAATATAAATATTCATGATGTCATTATTTCTTATATTACTATTCATAGAGTAAATTGTTAATCTGAACTATTTAAACGGTTGGTGGTTATATTTCATATTAGTCCTTTAACTCATTATTATTCATGCAAGAATTAAACATTTACTTCACAAATATGCCTTTGCAAACAGAGTAGACCCAAATCAGATTGCTCCTAAAGGAGCCATCAGATCAGGGTCTGCTTTTTTGGCTTACGAAATATAGATGTATAAGTCTACAGTTTGTGCCATGGCCAAAAATTCCAATGTTCAAGTCCATTTATAAAAATTAATCTGATTAATATTCAAGATGTCATTATTTCTTATACAAGATTTGTTTTGTTTTTTATACGCCCACCTAATAAAGGTGGTCGTATATTGTCGTGGCCCTGTCCGTCCGTCCGTCCGTCCGTTCGTTCGTTCGTTCGTTCGTTCGTCCGTCAACATTTTGCTTGTCCGCTGTTTTCTGGGAAAACTATTAGACAGATATTAATGAAACTTCACACAAATGTTAAATGCATCAAGATCTGAAGCTGAGTTGATTCTGAGGTTCATTTGATTTTTCATTTCAGAGTTATGGCCCTTGTCCTTAAAAAATATATAAATAGTTTGTCCGCTGTTTTCTGGGAAAACTATTTGAAAGATATTAATGAAACTTCACACAAATGTTTAATGCATCAAGATCTGAAGCTGAGTCGATTCTGAGGTTCATTTGATTTGTCGTTTCGGAGTTATGGCCCTTTTACTTAAAAAATAATGCAAATACATGCAAATAGTTTGTCCGCTGTTTTCTGGGAAAACTATTTGAGAGATATTAATGAAACTTCACACAAATGTTGAATGCATCAAGATCTGAAGCTGAGTCGATTCTGAGGTTCATTTGATTTGTCGTTTCGGAGTTATGGCCCTTTTACTTAAAAAATAATGCAAATACATGCAAATAGTTTGTCCACTGTTTTCTGGGAAAACTATTTGACAGATATTAATGGAACTATACACAAATGTTTAATGCATCAAGATCTGAAGCTGAGCTGATTCTGAGGTTAATTTGATTTTTCATTTCAGAGTTATGGCCCTTGTCCTTAAAAAATATGCAAATAGTTTGTCCGCTGTTTTCTGGGAAAACTGTTTGACAGATATTTATGAAACATCACACAAATGTTAAATGCATCAAGATCTGAAGCTGAGTCGATTCTGAGGTTCATTTGATTTGTCATTTTGGAGTTATGGCCCTTTCACTTTAAAAATAATGCAAATACATGCAAATAGTTTGTCCGCTGTTTTCTGGGAAAATTATTTGACAGATATTAATGAAACTTCACACAAATGTTTAATGCATCAAGATCTAAAGCTGAGTCGATTCTGAGGTTCATTTGATTTTTCATTTCAAAGTTATGGCCCTTGTCCTTAAAAAATATGCAAATAGTTTGTCCGCTGTTTTCTAGGAAAACTATTTGAGAGATATTAATGAAACTTCACACAAATGTTTAATGCATCAAGATCTGAAACTGAATTGATTCTGAGGATCATTTGATTTTTCGTTTTAGAGTTATGGCCCTTGTCCTTAAAAAATAATGCAAATAGTTTGTCAGCTGTTTTCTGGGAAAACTATTTGAGAGATATTAATGAAACTTCACAAAAATGTTTAATGCATCAAGATCTGATGCTGATTCGATTCTGAGGTTTATTTGTTTTTTCGTTTCGGAGTTATGGCCCTTTTACTTAAAAAAATGCAAATATATGCAAATAGTTTGTCCGCTGTTTTCTGGCAAAACTGTTTGACAGAATTTAATGAAACTTCATACACATGTTTAATGCATCAAGACCTGAAGCTAACTTGATTCTGAGGATCATTTGATTTGTTGTTTCGGAGTTATGGCCCTTGCACTTAAAAACATAATGCAAATCTATGCAAATATGAGGATGTCCATAACTTTTTCATTTGAAATGATATTTACTTCAATTTTTTTATATGGTTAAACCTAAATGTGAATTTTCACAGATATATTGGGGGGTTTGATATGTCATTTTATTCTAAAGTTATGGTCCTTGAACTTCGTGTGTTCGTTGCTTTGTTAGTCGGTCAACTTTTAGTTTGTGTTTTGTTTTCTGGGAAAACTATTAAAATGATATAAATGAAACTTAACACAAATGCTTTAAGCAACAAAATTTGAAGCTGAGTATATTTTGAGGTTCATTCAGTTTGTCTTTACAGAGTTATGGCCGTTGCACTTTACAAAAATCTGCAAAAATGAGGATTAGCTGTAACTTTTTTATTTAATAAGATATTCACTTCATTTTTTAAAAAAATAGTATCACCTTAATATGGAAATCTAGATCTGAAGCACAGATTAGAAAATGTCAACACTTATAAGGCATGTTGAATCGGAGAATTTGCAAGTGGGCGTATTATGTACCGTATGCGGTACTCTTGTTGATAGTGGCAGAAACTGGAATCACACCTACATGTATATTTATGTCATAAGCAAACCCTAATCATAAGGCTCCTAGAGGAGCCATCTAATCTGGGCCTCATTTACATAATCTAGTGAGATTGTCTCTATTTGAGTTCATATTATAGTTTTATTTATATTATTTGTTCGGCTCTATATGACCATCAGTGTCGATGGGCCGTAAAACACCATTCATTCATTTCTTTTTAATCTGGGCCTACTTTGTTTGCAAAGGGGTAGAAAGGTGTATTTATGGATTGAAGGTTTAAATCAATATCTTGGTCTAATGTGTGTGTACTCACCACCTTTCTCAAGCATCAGGATCAAGAGCCATTGGTAACTACTGTACTTTCAACAGTAATTTATTATAAGTACAGTAAAACCTCTCTATAACGGCCACTAAATCATATCAAATATTTTGTGTTAAAGGCAGATGGCTGCTTAAAGCAAGGTGAAAGTAAAACAGAACGCTCCTATATGAGCGTTCTGTTTTACTTTCACCTTGCTTTAAGCAGCCACCTGCCCTAAATATCAACTAATTAACGCAATTTAGTGGCCGTTTTACTGTAATTGTAATGTTTTACTTGACAAACTTTCATGCCATACGCCATACATTTTGAATATCAATTAATTTATTTCTTATATTGAATTGAGTGAAATTTAGTGACATGGCAAACAGACCTGTTGCATATTACCAAATAGAGCAGACATTTCCATCATGAATATTTATGAGATGACAGGTTAAAGGTTTGTCATTTTTGAGCTGCAGTGTCTAATCAGAATACTACATTGATTGTCACACGTGATAATAAGTTACTACATGATTTTATGATTTGCATGCTAAATAATTGCAATCTGCAAACTTTGTTGTCAGCTGTCATTCTCAAGCTTTGTTTCATATAAATACCTTTTAATGCATTTGCAAACAGAGAAGACCAAGGTCAGACGGCTCCTGTAGGAGCCGTCTGATCAGGGTCTGCTCTGTTCGCTTATGAAATTATAGTAGATCTGACTACAGTTTCTACCAATACCAAAGACGCCTTTGCCCATATACCATTACTTAAAATGTAAGCTAATAAATATTCATGATGTTATTATTTCTCTTAAATGAATATTGAATATTAAGTTTGGATCAAGAGATGCCAAACAATTTACAAGATACCGTAATCGTGAATTCACTACTAGCATGCAAAGTGTAAATCCTGTCATGGATGAATTAATTAATGTTTATTTTTATCAGCTGAATGTTTTGTAATGGTGTGTGTGCACAGGCCTTTTTAGCCGTGGCAGAAACTGCTAAACCAGATCTATATACTACCATAAGCAAACAGAGCAGACCGTGATCAGACAACTCTACAGGAGCTTTCTGATCTGGGTCTACCCTGTTTGCAGAGATGCTAAACTGTGTCTATGAGGTTAAGGGTTGAACAGAATAAATCCTTACTGTCTTCCCTGCAAACCCCATTGTTCATGGGTAGTGCTCATGCATTTGTATAGTTGTTATACTCTCAATTGATTTACAGTAGTGTCTGTCTTAAGCGGCCATTCATGTATTAAACATAAGAATCTTTAAAAAGCAGGTGGTTGCTTAATGCAGGGCAAAAGTAATGCAGATAGCTCCTATCGGAGCTTTGCATTACTTTTGACTTGGACTTGCATTAAGCTACCACCTGCCTTACAGACCTATAATTAGACCTTAGACATGTATTTTGATGGCTGCTTAAGACAGGTTCTACTGGTATGTTATTTCATTATTGAAGTTGATGGGGGAAAATACTGTTGAATGTTTGTCTGTTTTGTTATTGAAGTAAACATGCATTTTTTCTCTGCATTTATGCGAAATAAATGGTAAAATACTTACTTTGTTAATATTTCTCTTCAATCCCAATGTGCCAATGTGGGCTTTGGGGATAGCGCTTTGTCCAGTGTCTATCTTTCAGTACAAGTTGTTGATTGTCATCAGAGAACATCTCCCCTAGACCCTCTATTAGCTTGTCTGTTTTAGAAGAAAAAGGTTGAGCTATTGTGATCACTTGGTCGTCGGCGTTGGCGTGCAAAAACTTTAATGCAGCTGATTAATAAACTAGAACTATTGCTGAAGGTGATTAATACTCCCACAAATGTGACTGTCACATGAAAAAGCTTTGTACAATTTGAAGGGGCATAACTCTGTAAAGAAAAAGATAAACTGGAAAACTATAATTCGATGTGCATGTCCTCTTTATGATAAAGCATCATGTCAAGTTTCATTGGATTCCAGTCAGCGGTTACTTAGAAACCGCGAGGAATAAAAAATCAACAGACAGACCAACACAAAACTTTTAATCAAAGGGACATAATTTTGGAAAAAAATCGATCATCTGGAAAACTATAATTGGGTGCGCATGTCCTTTTTATGCAAAACATCATGTCAAGTTTCATTGGATTCCAGTAAGCAGTTGCTGAGAAACCGCGCAAAAAAGTCAAGCCAAAAAGGGGCATAACTATGTAAGGAACAGGTAAACTGTAGAGCTATTACTGGGTGCGCAGATAGTGTTCAACAGTACTAAAATTTGATGAAGTGTAACGAAATTCAAACCTGATCTGTAACTCAATATAATAAAGCAATATACTAAAATTTAATATCACTACAATATCTGCTACAATTTAGAAAAAAACTCCGGAAAACCTGAAACTTCCTAAAAAAAAAAAAGTCAAAATGCTGTATACATATAATTCCCTTAAAAATCAGTGTAGTGTGACAAAATTCAAAGTTGATCTGTAACTCATTATTATAAAGCTACATACAATGTACCAAATATCACATCAATATCTGCAAGGGTTTAGAAAAAAAACTCCAGAAAACCTGTATTTCCGGAAAATTTCTAAGTAAAATCACTGTATTTCAGTGAAAAATCAATGAAGCGTAACACATTCCAAACTTGATCTGTAACTCATTATAAGAAAGCCACATATCAAATATCACTTCAATATAGAAAAAAAATCTGGAAAACCTGAATTTCCGTGAAGTTTCTAAGTAAAATCACTGTATTTCCGTGAAAAATCAATGAAGCGTAACAAAATTCAAACTTGATCTGTAACTCATTATAATAAAGCCACATACTAAATATCACTTCAATATTTGTAAAGATTTTGAAAAAAACTCCTTAAAACTCAGATTTTGAGAAAAATAACAAAGGGCAATAACTCCAAAAATACTTCAAGACAACGTTATAGACCTTGTGCACTGTACTTGCGGTCAATGTGATCTATCTATATATGAAGTTTGAAGTCAATAGCTTTTATACTTTGGAAGTTATGATCCGGACAAGCCGGACGGACGGACAAACAACCGGACGAACATGGTGACTCCAGTATACCAAAAAAAATTTCGTTTGTGGGGGTATAATGACCGGGGATCATAGTACTTTAAAATATATAGACCCCTAGGTCGACCCACTATGATAAAAAGAGTGGGTCACAATATTATAAGGGGGTCACTATATTGTGGCAAGAAAGTCACAATACTTTATAGTAAAATGGCCTTTGGGGGTCATAGTACTATATGATTTATAGACCCTGTGGTGTGGATGTATTTTTGCAATATTTATGATATATAATATATCGACTCCCCATCATGGATGGATTTTGGTAAGGGGGTCACTATATTTTATAGCAAAATGACCTGGGGTCATAGTACTATACAAGAAGGCCATGAGGCCCTGAAGCGCTCACCTGAGATAACCCCAGGGGCGGGGCCATTTTTGACCAAGAAATCATCATTTGTACAACATTGGTAGAGAACCACAAGGCAAAGCAGTATGCCATTAATTAAAGGTCTAAGCCTATATGGTTTCAGAGAAAAATAACATTTCATATTTTTCCCATGAAAAACTGATAAGCCCCAAGGCATGGCCAAGTTTTGCCCAGAGGCCAGGGTCGTAAGTTGAACATTCTTGGCAGAGGACCACAAGCCAAGCTACATATTTGTAGAAGACCATTAGATCGTGTTACATACCAAACATCAAAGGTCTAGGTCTTACAGTTTCAGAAGATTTTTAAAGATTTTCCTATGAAAAACTGATAAGCCCTTGGGCGGGGCCATTTTTGGCCCAGGGGTCATAATTTGAACAATCTTTGTAGAGAACCATTACATCATGCTACATGCCAAATATCAAAGGTCTAGGCCTTACAGTTTCAGACAAAAAGCTTTTTTAAAGATTTTCCTATGAAAAACTGATAAGCCCTTGGGCGGGGCCATTTTTGACCCAGGGGTCATAATTTGAACAACTTTTGTAGAGGACCATTAGATCATGCTACATACCAATATCAAAGGTCTAGGCCTTACAGTTTCAGAGGAGACGATTTTTAAAGATTTTCCTATGAAAAACTGATAAGCCCTTGGGCAGGGCCACTTTTGGCCCGGGGGTCATAATTTGAACAATCTTTGTAGAGGACCATAAGATCATGCTACATGCCAAATATCAAAAGTCTAGGCCTTACAGTTTCAGACAAAAAGATTTCTAAAGATTTTCCTAAGAAAAACTGATAAGCCCTTGGGCGGGTCCATTTTTGCCCCGGGGGTCATAATTTGAACAACTTTTGTAAAGGACCATTAGATGAAGCTACATATAAAATATCAAAGGTCTAGGCCTTACAGTTTCAGAGAAGAAGATTTTTAAAGATTTTCCTATGAAAAACTGATAAGCCCTTGGGTGGGGCCATTTTTGAGCCGGGGGTCATAATTTGAACAACTTTTGTAGAGGACCATTAGATCATGCTACATACCAAAAATCAAAGGTCTAGGCCTTACAGTTTTAGAGAAGAAGATTTTTAAAGATTTTCCTATGAAAACTGATAAGCCTTTTGGCGGGGCCATTTTTAGCCCGGGGGTCATTATTTGAACAATCTTTGTAGAGGACCATAAGATCATGCTACATGCCAAATATCAAAAGTCTAGGCCTTACAGTTTCAGAGAAGAAGATTTTTAAAGATTTTCCTATGACAAACTGATAAGCCCTAGGGCGAGGCCATTTTTGGCCCGGGGGTCATAATGTGAACAACATTTCGTTCCCCCTAACCACTGATGCTTCTGACAAAATTTGGTTAAAATCGGGTCAGTAGTTTTAGAGGAGAGGTCGTTTGAAAATGTGGATGGACGGCGGACGGATCGCGGTCACAATAGCTCACCTGAGCCTATGGCTCAGGTGAGCTAAAAATATATAGACCTCTTGGTCGACCTATTACGATAAAAATAGTGGGTCACAATACTATAAGGGGGTCATTATATTATGGCAAGGGAGTCACTATACTTTATAGTACAAGAGGGCCATGATGGCCCTAAATCGCTCACCTGGTTACTATAGACATATGCAAACACTGTATTTCTATGTAAAAACAAGGGCATGTTGTATTGCTATGCAAGACATGAGTCCCCCACCGGACTGAAAAAAAACCTCCACTCTCCCCACCCCACCCACCCATGGTGTGGTTGACCATGGTATATACATGACCACCTGAATTGTATTAGTACCTACTTTCATACACTGGATCAGTAAATAAAAAGTTATTGTCCCGACAAGAACAAATGAAAAAGGGGAGTAACTCCAAAAATATTGATGCTAGAGTTATTGCCCTTCTGCATGACACTACACCTCATCATGCTTGTTCCATATGAGAAGTTTCAAATCAATTGAACCAGTACATAAAGAGTTATTACCTGGACAAGAAAATATGAAAAGGGGAATAACTCCAAAAATATAGATGCTAGAGTTATGGCCCTTGTGCATGACATTACCCCTCATCATGCTTGTTCCATATGTGAAGTTTCAAATCAATTGAACCAGTAGATAAAGAGTTATTGTCCGGACAAAAAAAATATGTTAAAGGGGAATAACTCCAAAAATATTGATGCTAGAGTTATGGCCCTTGTGCA
This sequence comes from Azorinus chamasolen, assembly GCA_963576725.1. NCBI lineage: Eukaryota > Metazoa > Mollusca > Bivalvia > Cardiida > Solecurtidae > Azorinus > Azorinus chamasolen. The sequence continues at coordinate 78,740,816 of OY755240.1, read as the reverse complement.
TGACACTAGCCCTCATCATGCTTCTTCAATGTTTGAAGTTATAATGAATTTGGCATAACTTTGTAGGAGATATGGCCCGGACACGAAGCGTGACAGACGGACTGACAAGAAAATATGAAAAAGGGGAATAACTCCAAAAATATTTATGCTAGAGTTATGACCCTTGTGTATGACACTACCCCTCATCATGATTGTTCCATATGTGAAGTTTCAAATCAATTGAACCAGTAGATAAAAAGTTATTGTCCGGACAAAAAAATATGTAAAAGGGGAATAACTCCAAAAATATTGATGCTAGAGTTATGGCCCTTGTGCATGACACTAGCCCTCATCATGCTTCTTCAATGTGTGAAGTTATAATGAATTTGGCATAAATTTGTAGGAGATATGGCCCGGACACGAAGCGTGACAGACGGACGGACGGACAGACGGACAGACGGACGGACGGACGGACGGAATCGAGCAAACCTATAGTCCCCCAACCGGTAACCGGTGGGGGACTAATAAGTAAGCTTCAGATTGGGGCCAATATGAAACCAAGGGCCATAATTTTAGGCCTTGAGTTTCAAATTTGAACAATCTAAATAAAGGAACATTAGATGATGCTTCATATAAGTTTCAAAGTTCCGGGTCTTACAATTTCACAGAAGGAGATTTTAAAGATTTTCCTATGAAAAACTAATAAGCCAGTGGCGGGGCCATTTTGGTCCAGGGGTCATAATTTGAACAATCTTGGAAGAAAACCATTAGATGATAATAAATACTAAATTTCAAAGGTCTAGGCCTTACAGTTTAGGAGAAGATTTTCAAAGATTTTCCTATGGAAAACTGATAAGCCCCGGGTTGGGGCCATTTTTGGTCTGGAGGTCATAGTTTGAACAATCTTTGTAGAGGACCATTAGATGACGCTACATACCAAATGTCTAGGCCTTACGATTTCAGAGAAGAAGCTTTTTATGAAAAACTGATAAGCCCCGGGGCGGAGCCATTTTTGGTCAAGGGCTCATAATTTGAACAATCTTTGAAGAGGACCAATAGATAATGCTACATACCAAATGTCTAGGCCTTACGGTTTCAGAGAAGGAGATTTTTAAAGATTTTCCTATGAAAAATTGATAAGCCCCGGGGCGGGGCCATATTTGGTCCAGGGGTCATAATTTGAACAATCTTTGTAGAGGACCATTAGATAATGCTACATACCAAATATCAATGGTCTAGGCCTAACGGTTTCAGAGAAGAAGTTTTTTAAAGATTTTCCTATGAAAAACTGATAAGCCCCGGGGCGAGGCCATTTTTGGTCCGGGGGTCATAATTTGAACAATCTTTGTAGAGGACCATTAGATCATGCTACATACCAAATATCAAAGGTCTAGGCCTTACGGTTTCAGAGGAGAAGATATTTAAAGATTTTCCTAAGAAAAACTGGTAAGCCCCAGGGTGGGGCCATTTTTGGTCCGGGGGACATAATTTGAACAATCTTTGTAGAGGACCATTAGATAATGCTACATACCAAATATCAATGGTCTAGGTCTTACGGTTTCAGAGAAGATTTTTTATAGATTTTCCTATGAAAAACTGATAAGCCCCGGGGCGAGGCCATTTTTGGTCCGGGGGTCATAATTTGAACAATCTTTGTAGAGGACCATTAGATGATGCTACATACTAAATACCAAAGGTCTAGGCCTTATGGTTTCAGAGAAGAAGATTTTTAAAGATTTTCCTATGAAAAACTGATAAGCCCCGGGGCGGAGCCATTTTTGGTCCGGGGGTCATAATTTGAACAATCTTTGTAGAGGACCATTAGATGATGCTATATACCAAATATCAAAGGTCTAGGCCTTACGGTTTCAGAGCAGAAGATTTTTAAAGATTTTCCTAAGAAAAACTGATAAGCCCCTGGGCGGGGCCATTTTTGGTCCGGGGGACATAATTTGAAAAATCTTTGTAGAGGACCATTAGATGATTCCACATACCAAATATCAAAGCTCTAGGCTTTGTGGTTTCAGAGAAGAAGATGTTTAAGTAAATTGTTGACGACGCACATATGCACAACGCATGACGACGGACGCCGGAGCCTGCCCCCTCACCTGGCACTTCTAAAAATGACCCTGGGTCATAGTACTATATAATAAATCGACAACACACCCCCCACCCCACCCCCGGTCGATCTATTATGGTCGTCACTTTTTCTCATTACAGCGGCAATGTTTTTAACCCTTTACTCTGTAAATAAGAATTTCTAATCTAATTGCAAACAGAGTAGACCCAGATCAGAGGAATTCTGTTTGGAGCTTTCTGATCAGGATCTGCTCTGGTTGCTTATTATATCGATATGATTCTTAATATTCATGATGTTATTATTTCTTAGATGAGTATCCATGCAGTAAAGGGTGAAATGAACCACACTGGTTTGAGGGCCAAAATCTGTAAAGATTAGCCAAACAAAGAAATTTTAACTTAATTTGATTAGATTCAAACAATTTTGCTAGAGGATATTTTTCGCTAAAGTAAACTGAAGCTTGGCAAGCTATTTCAGACAAGACGACTGTCATAGGTATTTCTTTACTACTGACACAGCACTATCAAAACAGCTTATTTTGAGCACTTCATCCTCAGGTACGCTAAAAATGACCAAAAAACATAAAACAGCACATAACTAACATAATTATATTTATTCTGGATTTTCAACAAAAATAGTCACAGTAACATACATGCATTCATGTTATGATCACAAATTTGAATAACAAAAACCATTGTCTGCTCAAAAGAGAGCAGTTTGGAGATTCTAAAATATATCTGATCTGAGAAAAAAGCAATCAAAGCAAAATGTAGTAAATAAAGAAAATCGGGCTTTTTCTGCTGGTTTAACCCATTCCTCCATATGCTATTTTTAGACCCAACCTCTTTGAATAAATCTACCCAAAAGGAGCATTTACTAGAGAAAAAGGAAAAGTTTCGATATAGGAGCAAATGCTCAATTTATCACAATGGTTTCTTAAAGTGATTTTTACAGAGGCGTAGAAAGGCGTATTTATGGAGGAAAGGGTTAAACCCTTTCACTGTGGTAAATGAGCGTACTGGCATCTGCAAACAGTGTAGACCCAAATCAGAGGGCCCTCTGATCAGGGTCTGCACTATTGTAATTAAAATTCATCTAGCAAATTCAGCATTTCATACTGAATGTTCATCGACATAACAGGTGGAACATTGAAGCCATTTTAGAAAGTAAAGAAACATATCTTTTAAAGTCCATTAAATTCCATTAGCAATCAGAGCAGACCCTGGTCGTACGGCTCCTATAAGTTTCAAAGTGGTCTTTAACCCTTTCCCTCATATAAACGTGTTTTAACGCATTTGCAAACAGAGTAGACCCAGATCAGACGGCTCCTAGAGGAGCCGTCTGATCAGGGTCTGCTCTGTTTGCTAATAAAATTTGATAGATCTGTTTCTTTACTTTCTAAAATGTCTATAATGTCCCACCTTCCATATTTCTTTATAACTTTTCTGTTAATGAATATTCAGTAGGTATTGAAATTTGGCGTAAATACAGAACAGGGAAAGGGTTAAGTTTCAAAGTGGACTTCTTCAAGTACTGGTATTTCTCTAAACTTATTTAGAGTGTCAGACGGTTCGGATCCTGTGTCAGACAGTTCGGATCCTGTGTCAGGATCCTGTGTCAGACAGTTCGGATCCTGATAAGATGCCAAGTAACTTGAAGCCTCATCTGAATCCAAACCTTTTGCAAAGTCGATCACATATTCGCCCAAAGCAGCAAGCCTTAAGAGTCCTATAGGAGCCATCTGATCCGAGTCTACACTGTTTGCAAAGGCATAGAAATGCAGATTTATGGAGTAAAGCATTAACCCTTTCCCTGTTCTATATCTATTCCAATTTTCAATACCTACTGAATATTCATTAATAAAATAGTCATAAAGAAATATGGAAGGTGGAAAATTGTAGATATTTTAGAAAGCAAAGAAACATATCTATCAAATTCTATTAGCAAACAGAGCAGACCCTGATCAGACGGCTCCTCTAGGAGCCGTCTGATCTGGGTCTACTCTGTTTGCAAATGCGTGAAAACACGTTTATATGAGGTAAAGGGTTAAGGGTCTATACTGAGTGTCATACATAACCAACTACACTATCGTGAGGCAAAGTATGGACTATTAAGACAGTGGCCGCTGTCATCTGGGTCTTTAATGTTTATAGCCTAACTACCCTCATGTTCTGAACCTAATCTCCCCTCGCCACCAGCTTATAAAGAAGAAAATAAGTCATTCTGGCTCTTAACCCTTTCCCTGTTCTATATATATTTCAAATTTCAATAACTTCTGAATATTCATGGCCAAAATGGTTCTATGAAATATGGAAGGTGAAACATTGTAGCCATTTTAGAAAGTAAAGAAACAGATCAAATTCCATTAGCAAACAGAGCAGACCCTGATCAGATGACTCCTATAAGAGCTATCTGATCTGGGTCTACTCTGTTTAAAGATGCGTGAAAATACGTTTATATGAAGGAAAAGGTTAAATAAGGCTGACATAACAGCGTATAGTGTTCGGACAGACAAACTTATGCAAATTGTGAAAGCTGTTTAATCAAACAAAGTTATCAAAGTGGTCCGAAATGGAATTATTCACCTTTATGAGCTGGTGAGAGAAGAGAATGGATGTCGGAATACTTCGGGTAATTAGGGAATTTAGGGTATGCAATTTCTTTTTAATGTAGCACAGCAGTTATATAAGGTCAAGGTCATCTATCTGGTGTCCTACTGGACAATGACATATAAACCTAAAACTTTTCTTCTGCTCTACATTTCAGATGACTGACTGATTGACAACCTATCACAAAAGTTGTACTTACAAATATCTAAATGATTCTCCAAAAAGAAGTGTTCTGTTACAAAAATGGTTGTGGTTTGATAAAATATTTGTGTCCAAAAAACATCAATCTTTACAATTCTTTCCACACTATTAGTGAGTTTGTGACATTCTTCGCAAACTGTTTAGACCCGAAAAAGGCACCAAGGGGGTCAAAAAAGACACCAGGGGGTGACATTATTATGTAAACTCAACTGTTTAATTCTTTGAATGCTCAATATTAACCCTTTCCTCCATGAATATTCATGTAAGAAATAATGACATTCTGAATATTAATCGATTTATTAGTTATAATAGCACATGGACACAGGAATTTTAGGTCATGGAAGAAACTGTAGAATCATACCTATATTATATCATAAGTAAACAGAGCAGACCCTGATCAGACGGCTCCAATAGGAGCCGTCTGATTTGGGTCTACTCTGATTGCAGAGGCGTAGAAAGGCGTATTTATGGAGAAAGGGTTACAAGTGAAATAATCCATCAGAATTTAACCCTTTACTCCATGTATACACCTTTCTGGGCCTTTGCGAACAGAGTAGACCCAGCCAGAGACGTCTGATCAGGGTTTGCTCTGTTTGCTTATGATATAATATGGCTATGATTCTACAGTTTCTGCCATGGCCAAACATTCCTGTGTTCATGTGCTATAATAATTACCCTTTCCCTCATATAAACGTGTTTTCACACATCTGCAAACTGAGTAGACCCTGATCAGACGGCTCCTAGAGGAGCCATCTGATCAGGGTCTACTCTGTTTGATAATAGAATTTCTAAGATCTATGTCTGTACTTTCTAAAATGGCTACAATGCTCCACCTTCCATATTTCATATTAACCTTTTTGTCCATGAATATTCAGCAGGTACAGAAATTTGCAATAAACATTGAACAGGGAAAGGGTTAATCCAATTAATATTCATGATGTCGTTACTTTCTATATGAATATTCATGGAGTAAAGGGGTAACTACAGGATCCATCCAGTAGGAAATGCTAAAGTTTACTCGAAAAATTTGAATGATCAGGGTCTACACTGTTTATCATTCAAAATCCTCCGGCAAACTTTACCCTTTTCCTACCCTTGTAAGGACTCTACCAATACACAAAGACAGACTATTACAATCTGAAAATTCTGCATTAATGCCTAAATATACATAAAATAGTGCTGTTTTTGGCTGTTATGTTATGTTTTTACTTTTTTTCCCCACAAATTGTGATACAATAAATATATACGACAACTGATACAAAAATGTAAAATGAAACATTCTAAATGAAATAAAAAGCCCTATTGCTTTTGATGAAAATCATGTGGAAACAGTTCAAGCTGATATGATTGTGTAAAGCAATGTCATATAATGGTAGATCTAAGTAGTTCAAACTAGTAATATATATCTTAGTGATAAAGGAATAGCAGTATCATATAAGCTCTCTGGGGGGGGGGGGTGTTATTGCTTTGCAAACAGTGCAGACCCAGGCCAATCACAATGTCTCTCAAGCAGTGTCTAATGAGGGCGTGCACCATTTGTAATCCATCATAATCTGAAATACAATAAACCCTCTATAAACTGGAATTCTAGTAGAGAAGAATTTAGATATTTTAAGACAGGTGACTGCTTAATGCAGGGTGAAAGTTATGCAGAAGCTCCCAGAGGAGCTTTCTGCATGACTTTCACTCTGCATTAAGCTGCCCCCGTCTCCAAGACCGATATTTATGCTAAATTTGATGTTTGGTTTAGAGGGGTTTTACTGTAATTCATTCTCTGTCTTTCCATACAATGTAAATCTTGATCAGATAGATACCTAATCTGATGATTGTTGATCTGATCTGGGTTTACACTGTTTGCAAGGCAATAACAGGGGTGTAGCTAGCGATACACAATTATGCATGTGTGTAACAACGGTCTGAAAGGTAATACATTATTTTGGCCAAACTGGAACAAAAATCCGAAGGCTATCATGGGTAGATTTTGATAAATGTTGTGTCTTGTCAGGTAAGCCTCAACTCATTGCCTCACATTGACGCCTTTTGATGCCTCTGTAAAAGTCGCCTTTTGAAACCATTGTGATAAATACGGCATTTGCTCCTATGGGATTGAATGCTCTATTTATCACAATGGTACATAGAACATGGATTCAGCTATGCTTCTGAATAAAACTATTTTGCTAAAAGATTTTCTCATATAATTATATGTTTATAATATGAAACGTTTTTAACTTTTTTGGAGCCAAATTATTTTCATCTGTTTTATCATTTCAAACAATGTCAGAGTGGATTTTCTTTCAATTTCCTCTCTAAAATTAAGTGGTTTACAAGCAAATCCCACATCCAGCATCAGTCTGAATAACAGCTAGAGCCTAGATTTGTAATATCATTTAACAGCAGAGTAAATAGAACAGAGTAGATAGTTTGAAATGCCATCTTACAACTGAATAAATAGATATGTAATATCATTTAACAGCAAGGTAAATAGAAATGTCATGTTAGAACAGATTTTAGAGCAGATTGTTTTGAAATGCCACCTTACAACAGAGTAAATAGACATGTCATGTCAGGACAAAATTTAGAGCATATTATTTTCAAATGTCATCAATTGACAGAAAAAATAGAAATGTCACACTAGAACAGATCTTGGAGTATATGCAGATTGTTTTAAAATGTTATTTTATGCCAGAATAAATAGCAATGTAAAGCTAGAACAGATCTCAGAGCAGATTGTTTTGCCATGTAATATAACAAGAGAGTAAACTGAATTGTCAGGTAAAGCTTAAGTAACTGTGTATATATCAGTGTTATATATATATCTTTAACCCATTCCCTCATATTGACGACTTTTGATGACTCTGTTAAAGTCACTTTGTGAAACCATTGTGATAAATAGAGCATTTGCTCCTATAGGAGCAAATGCTCTATTCAATCCAATGGTTTCAGACTACAAAATTCTAAAATTTTCATTTTCTCTAGTTAATGCTCCTTTTCGGTAGGTTTATTCAAAGAGGTTGGGTCTAAAAATAGCCTATGAGGTAATGGGTTAAACCACCTGTGTACAAAATGCAAGAAGGTCCTTTTAACCCTTTACTCCATAAATACGCCTTTCTACACCTTTGCAAACAGAGTAGACCCGGATCAGACAGCTCCTATAGCAGCCATCTGATCAGGGTCTGCTCTGTTTGCTTATGATATAAAACAGATATGATTCTACCGTTTCTGCAATAGCTAAAATTTCTCGTGTCCATGTTCTATTTTAACAAATTGATTTAATTTATATTCATGGTGTTATCATTTATTACATGAATATTCATGGTGAAAAGGGCTAACCTGCCTCAAAAGACCTAAATTATTCTTAGTTATATTTCCGGTTTAGAGGGGATTTACTGTATAATGCCATTTACAAATCCAAGTAGGAACCACTTCTTACAGTAAAGCTATAATTATTAAGTTATTTTGATACACATGGTTAAATCTCAACTCTAAGTACATGCAGTGGTATAATACAAGTGATAATTGCACATGCCCAAACACATCAAGGTTATGGCTTTGGAAAAGAAAATTGCACACTAAAAATCAGAATATCGTCCTACCATAGAAACATTAGTGATAAAAAGTGCCTGATAGAAATTAATCTTTTGAATGTGGGAAACACATGTATAACCTTTCATAATGAATGGATTCTATCCTTAATGATGGAACATAATTCCATTATCAATTGTGGTGTGCAGTGGTCTAGTGGTAACGCGCTTGACTACAAATCTGGAGGTCTGGGGTTCAAATCCCAGTCCCTCCCGGAAATTTCAGAGACACTTTTCAGTGTCTTCCTCCCTCACCTCCTCTCCACTCAGGGGTTAAAATGGGTACCTGTGAGGGTCACTAGCCAGTACTGCGGCTGCATGATTGCGCCATATGTTAGCAGTGCTCAATATTGTAGGCGAATGACTCAATGACAAGGGGAGTGAATGTACAGTCGGCTGAGCGGTCCTTCGGACAGAATGTAGACTATACCTAGGTACTTTTTAATATGCATCATCTAGAGAGATTTCCATGTTAATAATCATCTTATAAGTATGCTTTTAAAACATGACGGTGTTGATGTATTATCATTTGATGATCAGCATCAAGATTTCATTCTCTCATGTTGACGATGTGTTTTCATAAATATATTTCATACATTTTCATGTACAGTGAAACCCCGCTAATGCGACCACTTAATAAACAGCCACTGATGTCGTCTAAAGCAGGTGGTTGCTTAATGCAGGACGAAAGTTATGCAGAAAGCTCCTATAGGAGCTTTCTGCATAACTTTCGTCCTGCATTAAGCTACCACCTGCCTCTGCCACCCAGAATTATGCCCGTTTTTGGTGGTCGCATTAGCGGGGTTTTACTGTATTCTAATGATTTACCACATAGTCTATAACAGAATACCTTAGAATGAATGAAAAATATATCTATAGTGATATTGTAATATACAAGAACAGAGAAACAGATTAATGTGCATACTCAACAACTAAAATCGTCATTTCTCCACCAAACCCTATGTTGTGACCACTCTTTAGAATCGTCTCGAAGAGACGATTCTAAAGAGTGGTCACAACATAGGGTTTGAAAATGTTTTAATGTACACATCTTATCTGGACCTCTGCATGAAGTGTAACTGAACCTTGAGTGAATAGTCAATAGCTATATGGTGAGACATTACTTTTCAAAATAAAAATATTTCAATGTCCTGTACTCTTTACCTGATAAAGATACCTTTAGATGCCTTTGCAACCAGAGTAACCCCAGCTCAGTTAGCTCCTATAGGAGCCCTCTGATCAGGTTCTGCTCTGTTTGCTTATGAAATAATATAGATAAGATTCTATAGTTTCTGACATGGTCAAGCATTTTTCTTTCTTTATATGTCATTTTCAAAATTCAGCTAATTAACCCTTTACTCCATAAATATGCCTTTGCAAACAGAGTAGGCCCAGATCAAACGGTTCCAGTAGGAGCCGTCTGATCAGAGTCTGCTCTGTTCGGTTATGGTATAATACAGATATGATTCTCAATTAATCTTAATAATATCATTATTTCTTACATGAATATGCATGAAGTAAAGGGTTAATATTCACATATTCACATATTACATTGATCAGGTAAAGAGTCAATTAAAACACTGTTACTAGAAAATTACAATTCACAAGTTTTGTGTGCATTTTTTAAAACATTTCTAAAATACGTCTTACAGACAGAACATGTATGACACACTTTTGTTTCTATCTAAAACAGTTGACACAATAGCTGTATATTTATATCACTACCCCAGATAATTTCTACGCTAATACAAGAACAGCAGAACCTCTCTAATGTGACAACTTAACCCATTCCCTCATAGGCTATTTTTAGAACCAACCTCTTTGAATAAATCTACTAAAAAGGAGCATTTACTTGAGAAAAGAAAATTGTTAGAATTGTGTAGTTTTGAAACCATAGTGATAAATAAAGCATTTGCTCCTATGGAGCAAATGCTCTATTTATCACAATGGTTTCAAAAAGTGACTTTTCCAGAGGCGTAGAAAGGCGTATTTATGGAGGAAAGGGTTAATAAATATCCATACATGTAGGTAATTTTAAAAGCAGGTAGTTGCTTAATGCAGGATGAAAGTAATGCAAAAAGTTCCTATGGGAGCTTTCTGCATAACTTTCACCCTGCATTAAGCAACCACCTGCCTTTAAGGCTCAGCTTTATACCTATTTATGGTGGTCACATTAGAGGGGTTCTACTGTGTAGAACAACCTTTGGCAAATATTATTTAACCCTCTACCTGAAGAATACTCATGTAAGAAATAATGATAGCGTAAAATAGTTACTAACAATTTTCTTTTTAAAATGGTGTATGAACACACAATTATTGTTTAGGACAATTAGAAACTGTTGAATCAGGTCTACAGTAAAACCTCTCTATGATGACCACTAAATTGTGTTAATTAGTTGGTATTTAGAGCAGGTGGCTGCTTAAAGCAAGGTGAAAGTAATACAGAACGCTCCTATGGGAGCGTTCTGTTTTACTTTCACCTTGCTTTAAGCAGCCACCTGCCTTTAACACAAAACAATTTATGTAATTTAGTGGCCGTTATAGAGAGGTTGTACTGTAATTTAGTGGTCCTTATAGAGAGGTTTTACTGTATATAATTCCATCAGCAAAACAGATCAGACCCTGAACAGATGACTCTTACAGGTGCCACCTGATCTTGGTCTATTCTGTTTGCAAAGGCATTAAAAGGGGTCTCTGTCAGGTAAAGGGTTAAATAAGGAAATAGAAACATTCTTTATTACAGTAGCTTACACAGTTTAGCCAGTTTTCCTTCTAACAGGACATTAGTATGTGACTTTTGCAAATACATGTACTAACAAACTACAGACATAGTACATGTATATCAATAGCGACCATTGTACCCCTTACTTCACGGATATTCATGTAAGACGTTCATTAATTATGAATATCAATTAACCCTTTCTCTCATATAAATGTGTTTTCACACATTTGCAAACATAGTAGACCCAGATCAGATGGCCTTATAGGAGCCGTCTGATCAGGGTCGGCTGTGTTTACTTATGGTATCACATAGAGCTGATTCTACATGATTCCATATTACAGTAGAACCCCTCTAATGCGACGACTTAAAAAACCATAGCTGTCTTACCGGGTAATAACAGGTGGTTGCTTAATGCAGGACAAAAGTTATACAGAAAGCTCCTATAGGAGCCACCCCAAACTTTGCCCCTTTTTAGTGGTTTTACTGTATGCTTTAAAAATAATCTAATTAATATTCATGTTCTTACATGAATATTCAACAAGGAAAGGGTTCAGGTAGATGGTAGAGAGTAGTGTAACAGAAAGTCACTTCATGGCAGTAAGTGTCTTAGTGGACTAGTTACCCAAACTGTGCAAAATAAAATCAACAGAAATAACGATTTATCCCTTTACTCCATGAATATTCATGTAAGAAATAATGACATCATGTATATTAATTAGATTAATTGTTATAATAGCACATGGCTGCAAGAATATTTGGTCATGGCAGAAGTTGCAGAATCATATCTATATTATATCAAAAGCAAACAGAGCAGACCCTGATCAGACGGCTCCTATAGGAGCCGTCTGATCTGGGTCTACTCTGTTTGCAAAGGTGTAGAATGGCGTATTTATGGAGTAAAGGGTTAACATTTTAACTCATACAAATAACTGGTAGTTCAAATTCTTAATACATGTTTGCATGGATACTAGTATATCAATCAATATTTACAATCTGCACTTCACAACTGACATATACAATAGGTGGTTCCACACTTAACCCTTTAATCCATATATATCCATTTTTACAACTTTTCAACTTTGCAAACAGAGTAGACCCCAATCAGACAACTCCTTGTAAGAGCTGTCTTATAAGGGCCTGCTCTGTTTGCTCATGAAATAATATAGATATGGTTCAAGAGCATCTTTCATGAACAAAACTTCCAGCTGAATGTACCATTATAAAAATTCAAGTAAATTATCACTACCACGAATATGCATGAAGTAATGGGTTAAAATACATTTTTTGCATTGTTACGAACATATACAGAAATATTTACAATTATGTACAATTATAGGTCTTGAGTAATATTTCCTATACAGTAAAGATTTGATAGAACGTTCTTGGTTAATACGCTTCCTTTGATAAAACGTTAAGATTGGCGAGTCCCGGCCAAACGCCTTCTTTATCTATATTGCAAAAGATCAGATACAATGTTCTTTTTTGAATGTATCTCCTGCTTTGAACGTTTGAGAGAGTTTGTCCCAAACCGCTAATAGCTGTAATTATAACGTTTTCCCGTAGTGTAGCGATGACAACGGTCATGCGAGGAAATCGGTTAACCGTGAAAATCACTCAAAAGGCGTGTTTGCAAACACTTTAGCGAATATGCGAACTTGAATGTAGAGTCATTACTTGACACCTAATTGTATGGTAGATCAATATTTTGTTTAACATTGAGTAAATATGTTTGCACAGGATCAATTTAAATAAAGAATTAATAGACTCGAATCGCTACTTCAATTTAAACCATTCACTTTCTTTTGCAATTCGGTCCGAGTTTTATTATTACCGCACCGTTGAATCTGATCTGTCAAAACTTAAGTCTGATTTGTAGTTTCTTTCGCGTTTTTCGTAATTTGTATCCTGTTAAAACTATGACCTTTTGGAACCTGATCTTGATCTAATTTTATAATACGACATTAAATTCTAAGAGCTGTATTAACCCTCGGAAAAAAATCGAAAGTTCCACTCGACATCATTCGTCCGCCATTTGCAATTCAAAAAGAAGATGTTTACAATAGGGAAATCTTTATTTTAACATGCAATCATGGGAAACGCGGACACAGAGTTCCTAAAAACAATGACAAAGTGATTTAAACTTTATCTCAATCCAGTATGAAAAAGAAACAAATGTCGATTCAAAAGAAGTAACGGAAGTGCGTGACAGGCTCAGTGGACACAGGTAGCTTGTTACTCAGAATGAAAGATAAAATATTTACAACGTTTTTCTGTTGTAACGTTTTCTTTACCACGGTCCCTTATGATACGTTATAAACAATCTTTACTGTATTAAAAAGACTATTTCCTCTTTCAAAGAATCATTGAAATTCTTTCCAAGGTAGATTCTATCAGAACTGGGTAGAAAATAATATACAGTAAAACCTCTCTAAACCGGAATTCTAGTAGAGAAGATTTTAGATACTTTTAGGCAGGTGGCTGATTAATGCAGGGGTGAAAGTCATGCAGAAAGCTTCTCTAGGAGTATCTAAATTCTTCTCTACGAGAATTCATTTTTAAGAGGGGTTTTACTGTATTACTAATTGTCTTGGCTTATGTAAAGTCTTTTTATTTGTACCTGAATGCAATTATAATACTTCCATTTTCCTATCTCAATAATCAGTTACTTGTTTTACCATTGCTCTTCCACTTTCGTTACCTGTAGTGGTATAATACAGTAACCCTTTACCTCATGAATATTCATGAAATAAATTACGAACATGAATATTACTTAGCTGATTATATAATAGCACTGTGAACAAGTGAGTTTTTTCACCATGGCAGAAGCTGAAGGATATGTAGAATATCTTAACCCATTCCCATCTCGGCAACTTTTAGACCTAACCTCTTTGAAAAAAATCTAACAAAAAGGAGCCTTTACTAGAGAAAAGGATTTTTTTTAGAACTGTTTAGTATTGAAACTGTTCTGACAAATAGAGCAATTGCTCTATATTTATAAGAACGGTTTTAAAAAGTGACTTTTGCAGAGGTGTCAAAAGGCGTCAATATGAGGGACTGGGTTAAGGTATCAGCGTTAAGCCTTTAATACCTAATCCTGATGTCTTTTGACCCCTTTGCAAACAGAGTAAACTCAGATCAGATGTCTTGTTTAGGAGATGTCTGGTCAGGGTCTTGCTTATGGAATTACATAGATCTGATTCTAGTTTCTGCCATGGCCAAAATAAACCTGTGCTCATTACAGAAATTCAGATAATAAATATTCATGATCTCAATAATTCTATTCTTATATGAATAATCATCACATAAAGAGCCTTCAGTTTGATTAAATTCTCATGGGAAGTTTAATTCTTTCACTGCCAATTTGTTTTGTCTACAAATTTTGTCGTCTGCTTCAATTTTTCATTTTTTTTTTATTTTTCTTAATTTTTTGTTTCAAAAACATAGTTACAGTAACAAACAGTTAGGCTCCAGATGAGTTACTAGGTTTCTCATCTGGATCCAATCTGTTTGCATAGGTAAGCACAGATACAACATTGGCAGCAAAAAGACTAGGAAGGAGGACTGTATTTGTTTGCTCTGGTTTGTCCCTGCAGATGCAGGTTACTGTGACTATTTATTGTCGATCAGAGTCTGTTGTCTTAGTATCAACTCTCTAGCAATCTTCAGCACCTGCCTCGCCTCATGCCTCTCTGCCATTTCTGTAACAAAAATAAGATATGAGAACTCACTGATACAGAATAAGGATTAAGCCTTCACCTCAGAGATGGCTTTTAATGCATTTTTTCAAAGAGAGTGGAACCAGATCAGACATCTCGTATAGGAGCTGTCAGATCAGGCTTTGCTTTGTTTGCCTATGCAATGATTACATAGAGGATCTGTTGCGAGTTGTCTTTTAAAATCACATGTTCCTAAACGAGCCTTTAGAAAATGTCAATAAGCGAGCCTTGGCGAGCATAATAAGATTTTCTTGGTGAGTTTAGGAACATGTGATCTTAAAAGACAACGAGCATCAGATTCTTTTTCTCACATAACAAAAAAGTGTATTTTCGCCGCTTAAATGACATGTAAACATAGGTTTCCATGGTTTGACATCATACATGACATCATATATGACGTATGACATCATATATGTTCTAAAGTGATTTTACAAGTGTTACAGATCAGGGAATCTTAACCCGTTGTTCTAACTCAGAGATAAGGGAAGGTATGTGAGAAATCTGATTCTACAGTTTCCGTAAAATTTCCCATTTTCATGATGTCACTGTACAACTTCAGCTTATTAGTATTCATACAATTACTGTTTCTTACATGAATATTTATCAGGTAAACTGAGCTCCAGATAAGATGCATAAATTTGAACATTTTCGACAATAGCTCCTTTATTTCTCCATCAAATCCTATACTGTGACCACTCTTTAGAATCTTCTCCGAGTACTAGGGTACAAACCGTTATCTGTAGTTCTATGACATTATGAATTTATATTGGCTATTTTTTATATCATGGCATATGTACACATGACTTTTGGGAACTGTCTTCTCTGATTGTACAGGCGTATGAAGGTTAGTAAGAGGTTAACCTCAAAACTGAAACATTTATGGAGGGGTCTTTGTATGCTGAATATTCCAAGTGAAATGGTCAATCAGTGTTTAACAACAAAGTTCATTCAGCATGAACGGCTTAATACCGGTATGTGGGAATGGGTTAAGACAGATTTAGTGTACCATTGAAGAACTTGATGATGTCAGTGAAGTCCATGTTGTTGTCAAGGATGATGTCCCTGTAGTACTCCACGAGGGCGAGGGCAATGAACAGAACAAAGTTGGCCGAGCTGATATACTTGGCTGCCCAGATAGTCTCCCATACAACAAAGATGTCATCATACACAAACTCTGCAATAACATTAAGACAATATCAAACACAAACTCTGCAATATAACAAGGATGTCAAACACAATCTCTGCAATACAGTAAAGATATCATACACAACTTTTCAATAGTTAAGATACCATACACAGCAACAGTAAAGATATCAAAGACAACAATACAGTAAAGATACCATACACAACCTTTGCAATAAAAGAAAGGTGCCATACATAAACTCTTCAATATAATAAGATGTCGGTCATACAAAAAACATTTTTTGGCAGAAAATAGACACCTAGTAGTTGAAAAATTCGAATAGATGCTTATTTTCTCTCATGAATATTCATATAAGAAATAATGACATCATGAGTATTTATTTGCTGAATATTTATAAATTTGATATCATTTTATAAGGACAGAGCATATCCTGATCAGCCCTGGGTCTACTCTATTTGCAAAAGCATTAGGTAAAGTGATAATCATGCAGTTTATGATAATGGTTGTTTAACCCTTTCCATCATATAAATACGCCTTTCTACGCCTCTGTAAAAGTCACTTCTTGAAACCATTGTGATAAATAGAGCATTTGCTCCTATGGAGCAAAATGCTCTATTGATCACAATGATTTCAAAATTACACAATTCTAAAAGTTTCCTTTTCTCTAGTAAATGCTCATTTTTTGTAGATTTGGGTCTAAAAATAGCCTTTGAGGGAATGAGCTAACCCTTTCTCTCATATAAACCCCTTTTCAAGCATTTGCAAACATAGCAAACCCAGATCAGAAGGCTCATATAGGAGCCATCTGTTCAGGGTCTTTTTCTGTTTGCGTTTGACGTGATATAGATCAGATTCTACAGTTTTTGTAAAGGCAAACCATTTCCTTCAAAAGTTTGTACTATAAAAATTCAGCTAATGAATATTCATGACCTTATTTCTTACATGAATATTGAACAGGGAAAGGGATAATCATGTACATGTATGTCTGACATGAATAGTTGACGAGCTATATAAATCCGTTAATACCTAATGAATATTCAAGTAAGAAAAAAATGACTTCTACAGGAGTCGTCTGATCTGGGTCTACTCTGCTTGCAAAGGTGTCAAAATACATCTCTATCAGGTAAAGGGTTAATGGATATGACATACAGTAAGACCTCTCTAATGTGACCACCCAAAAGAGGTAAAATTCTGAGTGGTAGATGCAGGTGGCTGCTTAATGCAGGACAAAAGTAATGCAGAAAGCTCCTAGAGGAGCTTTCTGCATTACTTTTGTCCTGCATTAAGCAGCCACCTGCTTATAAAGGCATTCATGTTTATTAAGTGGTTGCATTAGAGGAGTTCTACTATACATGTATACAAAAGGCTATAACATTTCTCATGCTAGTCTCATCTTGGCCGGCATTTGCAAACAGTTTGGATTCTGATGAGACACCGAGCAACTCCATTACTTATCAGGTTCCGAAATGTTTGGCACTCTGATTGTTGGTTGTTTTTTATATGAAATGAAAGGACAATGCTTTGATGATGGAAGCAATACATTGATTTTTGGCACACAACACTTGCTTAGAGAGTTTCAGTTTAATTGCCCATTACCAACACACCTGCTGCCATGTTAACCTTCTCTCACATTAATTGCTTTTTGGCTGGCATTTGCAAACAGCTTGGATCCAGATGAGACACGGGCAAACTCGGTGTCTCATAAGGATCTAAGCTGTTTGACACTCGGCCAATAATTTCTCAAGAATTTCAGCCAACTGGATAACTTTTAAAAATGATTGCAATTAAATTTTCAGCTAACATCATTTTTTGAAAGCATGAGAAAGGTTGAATTGTTTCCAGAAATAGCAGATATACGATGTATTTTACCTCTCTTGAAGTCCAGCAGGAACCAGCGATAACAGAAGTAGAAATGTGTGTAGTCACCATGGTGATGCATGTGCTCAAACAGCTCTGAATCCAGGATCTGTAATATCAACATTACTTAGTGCATACCAATCGTATGTTATATTAACCCTTTCCTCCATACATACACCTTTCAAAGTTTCTACACCTCTGTAAAAGTAACTTTTGAAACCACTGTGATAAATAGATCATTTGCTCCATGGGAGCAAATGCTCTATTTATCACAATGGTTTCAAAACTACAAAATTCCAAAATGTTACATTTCTCTAGTTAATGCTCCTTTCGGTAGATTTATTCAAAGTGGTTGGATCTAAAAATAGCTTATGTGGGAATGGGCTAAGACAACTAGTGTCCAATAACCAGATCAAATAAATAAAAGCGAATATTCAAATACTAGAATTGTCATTTCTCCACCAAACCCTATGTTGTGACCATCCTTTAGAATTATTCTTCATATATGTATACAGTGTAGGTCAATCATTTGAACTATAATATTTGCTGAAAAGAATTTGAAAATGCACTAAATATAGATTTATAGGATATGGCTTGTGTTTTCATTCCATTTACCTCGAATTTATTGAAAGAATATCATGTAGAGTTCCACTTGACATTTATGCATGTGTTCCGGCAGACACATCCTAGATTGAAACTGAAACTCCTGTACATACATGTACAATGTACCTGGTTTGAATCCACCTCTCGATAAGTCGATCCTTTAGCTATGGTCCCTAGAAGATTCACACATCGAAGTTATACTGTATATTATTCCATAAGCAAACGGAGCAGACCCTAATCAGACAGCTCATACAGGTACTCATACAGGAGCTGTCTGATCTGGGTCTACTTTGTTTGCAAAGGTATTACATAATGTGACTATAGAGTAAAGGCTTAACCCTTTCCCTCATATAAACGCATTTTCATGCATTTGCAAACAGAGAAGACCCAGATCAAACGGCTCCTACGGGATCAGGGTCTGCTGTTTGCTTATGGAATTATGTAGATCTGATTCTACACTCTCTACCACAGTCAAAAATTCATTTGTGGATAATCTATTAACTCATTACCTCATAGGCTATTTTTAGATACAACCGCTTTGAATAAATCTACCGAAAAGGTGCATTAACTAGAGAAAAGGAATTTTAGAATTTTGTAGTTTGAAACTATTGTGATAAATAGAGCATTTGCTTCTATGAGAGCAAATGCTCTATTTATCACAATGGTTTCACAAAATGACTTTTACAGAGTCATCAATATGAGGGAAAGGGTTAAAACAGATGAGCTCATTAATATTCATGAAGTCATAATTTCTTTCCAGAATATCAAACAGGGAAAGGCTTAAGGGCTGGTGACTACTTAAAGTCATGAAGTTTTCTACCTTACTCATCCTTCATTAAGCTATTATCAACATTAACAACTTAGATTTTACATTGACATATGTACACAGGACCTGTTTTGGTATTTGTAGAAACTGTAGAGTCAAGATCTATAATAATTTTATATGCAAACAGAGTAGACCCTGACCAGAGGGTTCCTACAGGAGCTGTCTGATCTGGGTCTACCCTGTTTGCAAAGGCATGCAAAAGAGTTTGTACGAAGGAAAGGGTTAATGATAAAAAAAAGAAGATTGACTCACCTGTATGAGGGAGCGCATGTTGGCAAAGTGTGTGTCCATAGCACCTCCATGGGGAAAGTTGCTGCACATTCTCTTCATCAGCTCACAGAAACAGCTGTAAGTTTTGGCCTCTGTAAAGACAATGTATGAACTATCATTAGCATACAATAAGAAAAGAATATCTTAATCCTTTATTCAATAAACATTCATAAAATGACATCATGAATATTAATTATATGAATGTTTACAATAGGAAAGGTACACAGGAAATGTTAGCTAAGACAGAAACTGTAGAATCAGATCTATATCATTTAACTCATTCTCTCCTAGGCTATTTTTAGACCCAACCTCTTTGAATGTATCTACCGAAAAGGAGCATAAACTAGAGAAAAGGAAAAAATTAGAATTTTGTAGTTTGAAACCATTGTGATAAATAGAGAATTTGCTCCTATAGGATCAACAGGTAACTTTAGCAGAGGCATCAAAAGGTGTCAATATGAGGGAATGGGTTATTAGTAACTTACTATTATCAATGATGACTAGCAACGGTGCCAGTAGATCACAGACATTTTTCGACATAAGTTCAAATTGACAATCTTCATAATAGTGATTTAAAATAACAAATACCAAGTTTTATGATATTAATAAAACAAGAGCACAGCAAGCGGGTTCAAACACTCGTCTGTCGTCATTAATTGTCAAGATGAACATTCATACCAAAAATGAAGGTTGTAAATGAAAAATTGAAGAAGTTATGGTCAATGTTAAGATTTTGGATGACACAATGACGCAGATGCCGGAGTTACAATAGCTCATGATTCCTTCGAAACAGACAAGCTAAAACTGTGTTCATTGCAGGGACTTCTCTTTAAAAAAGCAATCACATGCCATATGATATGAGTTTACTACATTTGTAACGGTGTCAAAAGATGACTATACGGGTTAAAAACAGATGGGTGCTTTGGCATCTGGAATGGGAATGTAAGAACTAACATCAGCACAAGACAGGTGGCAGCTTAATGCTGGGTGAAAGTCATGCAGAAAGCTCCCAAAAGGGAGGTGTCTGCATGACTTTCATCCTGCGTTAAGTTTTACTACACTATGGATGAGCTATGGTGCAATGAAACAAGGTCCAATACTTATAACCAAGAAATATGATAAACACTGAGAGTTAACCCACTCCCCCATACTGATGCCTCTGTAAAAGTCACATTCTGTAACCATTGTGATTAAGAGAGCATTTGTTCCTATAGGAGCAAATGCTCTATTTATCACAATGCTTTCAAACTACAAAATTCTAAAATTTTCCTTTTCTATAGTAAATGCTCCTTTTTGGTAGATTTAATCAAAGAGGTTGGGTCTAAAAGAAATTGCCTATGCATACATGTGATAACCTGTTGAAGCATGTCAGGTAGATTTTGAAAATTTGTCAGGTAGATTTGACTTTTGTCAGGTAGATTTTACCGACACGACAAAATATATGGAGATGAAAAAATTATCTTCTGGATACTTACGTTTTTTATATCTTTTCACATAATCATTCATACCTTACCATAAATACTGTTACGGTATTACCCACATACCATACCATGCCATTATAAACCTTACACTACACACATAACATTTACACACACTTTCCCTCACATCAACGCCTTTTCATACATAGGAGCTATCTGATCAGGGTCTGCTCTGTTTGCTTATGATATTGGAATGATTCCACACTTTCTGGCTTGGCCCAACAAAATCAAATGTCCATGTGCTGTTATAATAATAAATCTACCTTTACAAACTATAAATTATACATACTACATCTATACACAGCCATGGCATCATCTCCAACCCTTACAATGCCTAGAGATCAATAACCCCATTAACCCTTTCCTTCATATTAACATGTTTCACTCATTTGCAAACAGAGTAGACCCAGATCAGACAGCTCCCATAATTAAATAATGTCATGAAAAAATCAAGACTTATTACTGTTTTATCATAATGAAAAATATATTCCATTTTATCTTGTTTTATTACAGTTTCAGTGCTTTTTAGGCTTATTTTATTGCCCTTATTCGGCTATATTCCCAATGGCAAAAAATTGTTTTCTCCATTTTTTTGAGGAAAATTCCCAACCTCAAGTCAAAAAAAATCTATGAAAAAACGTTAACAAACCTCGATTTATTCAGTACAATATGTCTGGGGACGAATCTTTCGTACTTTTTGGTATTGCCGGTTTGCTGAATAAAACTAAACTGTTTATCGTTCGGAATATTCGGATATTCTTTACTTGTTGTTAACGGCCGGAGTGCATACTGCTTTTTGAAGCTATGATAACGTCACTCCCCTCGTCTTAATTTTGTCTCCTCGCTTGAGTAATAATAATGCGTGCCACATGTGGTATTTGTGGACAACATCGCCTATGTCAGAGTTTATTCTGGACTCAGTGACAGATGGGCTAGTGAAGAAATGTAATAAATTACTGCCCTCACTTTCAGTCTTTCTTTCGGACATAACTGCTTCGTTATCGTATAGAAAGTCCAGATAATCACATTTGCTAATAAAATGTTTTTTACTTTCGTTTTCGACTCGCGCGAGAGACTATGTGATTTTGATATATAAATTAACCAATCAAATCGCGTAAAAACCTTCACACCAGATGCTGTATCTGGGCGATGTCACTACCGAAAATAAATTTGCAGTCTCCAAGCAACAAGTAGTGACTCTTTCGCGACCGCGAAACGAAAACAAAACATCCTGATGTAAATTCAGATTAAATTATCTATTTAGGGAGGGAAGGCGCATGCCGCCATTTGCATTTTGACATGACTGGTTCCCGAATTATTTTTTTTGATAACTCCAGTACAGCGCAAACGGGAACCAACTTGTGATTACATAATGCGGGTGTTCTCCGCGGGGGAACCATACCAAACAGGCCAAGCGTGGATCACAGCATGCTAAAGGGGGTTTGATTGTGTAGAGAACTAACAGATAATCTAACCCAGGGAGGAAAATCAAGGTCACTAAAAAAATGCCGTGGCAGAATCGGTAAAACGGTAGAAACGGCTACCGAATCGGTAGGCCGGTAGACCACCTCTGAAAACGGTAGAATTCACCTACCGTCGGTAGTTATCACATGTATGCCTATGCGAAAATGGGTTAACCCATTCCCTCATAGGCTATTTTTAGATCCAACCTCTTTGAATAAATCTACTGAAAAGGAGCATTAACTAGAGGAAAGGAAACTTTTAGAATTTGTAGTTTGAAACAACTGTGATAAATAGAGCATTTGCTCCTATAGGATCAACAGGTAACTTTTGCAGAGGCGTCAATATGAGGGAATGGGTTAATAGTAACGTACCATCATCAATGATGACTAGCAACGGTGCCAGTAGATCACACATGCCCTGCACATAGCCAACATCGAGGTGCTCCCAAACATACCTGAAATGTACAACGGTTTCTATCAACCCTTTACTTCATACAACGGTCCAAACATTGTTATTTCAGTGATTATCAGATATTTTCAAAAATTTGTTATTTATAGACAAATTACCTTTAAAGGAATAGCCTCTACTTGCAACGTGTTTTATAAATGCCCCAAAATTACAAAAATCATTTGTTTATATGCTGAAAAGAAGTATATCGCAAGAAAAACGATCGAATAAACGCTAAAGAAGGCAAAACTTTCATGTGTTTGATATCGAAGACCTGATGTTATTCACCAATGTTTAAGTATTTATTCAGGTAGCGTTTAAGTTTCATAGGGACTATCACTTTAACCCTTTCCTCCATAAATATGCCTTTCTACGCCTCTGTAATAACCACTTCTTGAAACCATTGTGATAAATAGAGCATTTGTTCCTATAGGAGCAAATGCTCTATTTATCACAATGGTTTCAAACTACAAAATTCTAAAATTTCACTTTTCTCTAGTAAGCGCTCCTTTTGGGTATATTCATTCAGAGGTTGGGTCTAAAAATAGCCTATGGAGGAATGGGTAAACCCTTTCAACACTGAATTTTCAGAAAGCACTAGCCCATCAGTATTTAACTATAAAGTCCACTCAGTATGAAAGGCTTAAACTTGCTAGAAGATTATGAATGATTAACAGTGCAGACCCTGATCATAGGTCTCTCTAGGAGCCCTCTGATCTTGGTCTACACTGTTGGCAAATGCAAGGTTATGCATGCCCCATATATGAATAATTAATGGAATAATAACTTCCTTTTTCCACACACCGAACTAGCTGCCTCAAATTTCTTATAGAGTATTGTAGGAGAAAAGTAATAAATAACTGTTTGTCATGTACTTACATGCACATGATGTAATACATAGCTGTGTACTTACATGCATATGATGTAATACATAGCTGTGTACTTACATGCACATGATGTAATACATTATCGTGTACTTACATGCACATGATGTAATACATAGCTGTGTACTTACATGCACATGGTGTAATACATAGCGCACATGATGTAATACATAGATTAAGCATGTACTTACGTGCACATGATATTGCGTAACTTTTCGAGATTATCTGGGGAGAAGTACCAATAGTTTCTATCACACCGCTGTACATCTTTATCAATCCGATGGAGGTTCAATGCTACATTATCCAACAGTTCAGGCTGAAAGTAATAAACATTACATATATAAAAAGAAAATTAACATTTATACTTTTAACCCATTCCTTCATAGGCTATTTTTAGATCCAACCACTTTCAATAAATCTACCGAAAAGGAGCATTCACTAGAGAAAGGGAAAATGTTTAGAATTTTGTAGTTTGAAACCATTGTGATTAATAGACCATTTGCTCCTATAGGAGCAAATGATCTATTTATCACAATGGTTTCAATATGTGATTTTCAAAGAGGCGTGGAAAGGCATATTTACGGAGGAAAGGGTTAACGCATATCCCTCCATGCATGACCTGACTCACATTTGTAAACAGCTTGGATCCAGAAGAGCTGTCGTGTAACTTGGGGTCACATCAGGATCAAAGCTATCTGACATTCGGTCCATAATTACTCAATAACTTGACTGAATCGGAAGTAGTCCCAAGTGCACTTGATCTAAATTTGAGCCGACATAATATTTTTCACAGCTGGGTAAGGGTTCACATATACAAATAAAAGAAATTGTGCCCATGGGACATGGATGCCCCTGTCATTTGTTTTCTAAATTACAATGAAATTGATTGACTTACGGTTTGCATGATTATTTAGTGATGATGAAGACGAGACAAGACGGATAGTGATCCATATATGTCGCCTCTGCGAAACGCAGGCAACACAGTAATTTACTACAGGCTAACATTTTGATAATTCTGTACATACTACAATTACAAATTACTAATAATGTAACCATAAAAAGAGAGAAGATTGTTAAAAAATCACCAAAATTCAATCAAAGTGTCGGCAAAGAGGAAGTAGATGAAAGTACAACTCACTATGGTTATGCTTAGATCATTCTAGCATATACAATGGAAGAAATGACAAACATTTTTTACATTAAACAATAATCAAAATTCAGTCAATGTGTCGGTAAACAGGAAGTAGATGAACGATAGACCTGAAAAAGGGGAAATATGGTACAACTTACTATGATTATGCTTCAGATCAAAGATAAAATCATTCCAGCATACACAAGCAAAGAATTCTTTGATGAAAATTTTAAAGGACAGACATATGGACAGACATTCGGATGGGCAAGGGTAAACCTTAATGCCCCTTCCGCCTAAAGGCGGGGACTATTAGATGTACAGATATGGTACATACAGAGTATTAGATGTACAGATAGGGTACTAAGAGACTATTAGATGCATGTACAAATACAGTACTTAGATATTAGTTAGATGTACAGCTACAGTACTTACAGACTATTAGATGTAAAAATATGGTAGAGAATACACTCGACTGTTAGATGTACATATACTATATGTACCGGCTACTTAGATGTAGAGATATTGTACTTACAGAATATACTCCACCGTTAGAAGCAGGGGAAGCTGGAGACATAAGACTTTCTTTGGAATTGGACAAAAGGCGAACACGTTCTGAAACAGAAATTATGTAATAGTGAATTTTTATTGTCTAATTGAAAAGGGCAATTTGAATTTGATTGTTTGAAAAAACATGTTACAAACACCTTCATCTGAAGTATGACATAGAGAAGTTTCACATTATTAATCCTTTAACTCATGAATATTCATGTAAGAAATAATGCATGTATAAATACCAATTAGCTTAATATTTATAATGGCATATGAACAATATAAAAGAAAATGTGTCCATGGGACACAGATGCCCCCGCTGGCAAACAGGAAGTAGATGAACGACAAACCTGAAAAGGGGAGACACAGTACAACTCACTATGATTATGCTTCAGACCAAATATCACATCATTCCAGCTTACACAAGCCAAGAAATCTTTGACGAAAGATTTGAGGACGGACATACGGGACGGACATGGGTAAAACTTAATGCCCCCGTCGCCTAAAGGCAGGGGCATAAAAAGTTTTGGTCTTGTTTAAAACTGTATACAGCAGAACCCCTCCAAAGCTTAATGAATAGACATTGTTCTCTTTTGAAGCAGGTGGTTGCTAAGCTTTCTGCATAACGTTTGTCCAGCATTAAGCTACCACCTGCTCCACGACTCAGTATAAGACCTCATTTTGGCAGTCGCATTAGAGGGGCTTTACTGTAATTCAATAGGCAAACAGGGCAGATTCTGATTGGACGCCTTCTACAGGAGCTGTCTGATCTGTTTGCACAAGCATATCTATGGAGAAAAGGGTTAATAGAATTGATGTAGGAGTATACTTTAAAAGTTCCATTTAAGCCAAAGAGAACTTTCCTCATTACATTCCTTCTATATAAACCCTTTACTCCATAATTCACCTTTCTACACCACTGTAAACAGAATAGACCCAGAACAGATGGCTCCTATAGGAACCATCTGATCAGGGTCTGCCCTGTTTGCTTAATATGAAATAATATAGATATGATTCTACAGTTTCTATCATTGCCAAATTAATATTCATGTCATTATTTCTTACATGAATATTCATGGAATAAAGGGTTAACTATTTACATTCCATCTATATTGACTATTTTCATGCTGAGTAATTCTTGTCTGCACACATTGCTATCTCCTACAATTAGTTATCAAAACTGTTTACACACAAAATCACAACTTCTCAAGTAGCATGAAAAGACTTAATCCTTTACTCCATAAATATTCATTTTAGAAATAACTGCATCATGGATACTAATTAGATTAATTGTTATAATCGTAAATGGACACAGGAGTTTTTGGTCAAGGCAGAAAGTGTAGAATCATATCTAATCTATACTATGTTATACGCAAACAGAGCAGACCTGATCAGACAGTTGCAAAGGCATAGAAAGGCATGTTTGGATCCAGATGAGACGCCAAGTAATCCAGTGTCTCTATAGGATCGGATACGGTTTATTTGGGAAAAAATGAAGAAATTATGAATTGTAGAAGTTGACGAAGTTTGTAGAAAATTACTTAACCTATTACATCATAGGCTATATTTAGACCCAACCTCTTTGAATAAATCTACTGAAAAGGAGAATTTACTAGAGAAAAGGAAAATGTTAGAGTTGTGTAGTTTTGAAACCATTGTATAAAGGTGACTATTACAGGGGCATAGAAAGGTGTATTTATGGATTAAAGGAAGTAAGGACACGGTAACCTACCAGAGTAGTAAATAAATTTAAAAGGACAGAAAATGTGATTCCTATAGGGCTCCTGCGTTTTCAATGCAAGGCCCTAATGTTTACTGATCTATAAATATCTCTAATTTCTCAACAAAACCAAAGTTTTCTTGACTTGGAAAATAGAGCCAATCAGAAAATATTTACAAGGCAACATTAGAGTTTGAGGAGATGAAAATTGTCTGTTAGAGCGGAATAAGTGTCAATTACCATCAATTTTGGCTGAACCCTCCACAAGCAGGGTCACATTTGTTTGCTTTGCCTCTCCATCTTCACTCTCAGCCATTTCATCCTCCTGGGTGTCCTGTTCCATCTCTTCCTCCTCGTCTTCATCTTCTTCCTCCTCATCATCAGCCTCGTTCTCGTCCTCCTCCAGACCTGAACTTCCTGCCGATATTTTATTTGTCCTGATCATTATTCTTTCGGAACTCATATCCCTGTCCATTTTTGAAAAGTCTGTACTTTCGGAATCGCCTGCAGAATCCAATTTCATGTGCTCCTGAGAGCTTTGCCTGGCTATAGAGTCACCAAGCCCATCATCAGGGCTGTCTGTAGTGTATGATGTTAAGTATTCACGCTTTTCAATTAAACTGCATGTCTCAGTTTGTGTTATTTTGTCTGTCAGCTCAAAGTGCAAGTCCATACTTTGTTTACGATCAGGCGTGCAACAAGTAGTTCCAGTGGCACTACTTTCTTCTGGAACAGTCTCTGGATGGGAAAACTCATCTGAATCAAAACTTTGGGACAAGAACACATCATTATCTAAGCTTGAATCTTTCCGAACCAAAGGAATATTTCCATCTGTGCTTTCTGATGATAATTTGGCAAGATTAGCGGCCATTATTTCTCTGTCCCTTTGTTTTACTATGGCCTCTACTGCAAGCCACTCGGACATCGTTTTTTCGTAAAGATTCTGTGTCTTGTTGTCAAGGTATTCTCTCTCTTCTTGAGTGCTATCAAACTTGTAGTGGCCTAACAGATATGGCCAAACCTTGAAAACAAAATAGACAAAGTGTGAGAATCATGAATATCCTAACCCTTTACAGCATGAATATTTATACAGTAAAACCCCTCTAATGCGACCACCTAAAAGAGGTATAATTCTGGGTGCTAGATGCAGGTGGTAGCTTAATGCAGGACAAAAGTATTGCAGAAAGCTCCTAGGAGCTTTCTGCATTACGTTTGTCCTACATTAAGCAACCACCTGCTTATAACGACACCCATGTTTATTCATTAAGTGGTCGCATTAGAGAGGTTCTACTGTACAGTAACTCATAACTCCATGAATAGTAATGAGCTGCACATTTATATTAGCATTATAAACAAGACAAGTTTGACCTGGCAGAAACTGGGAAATCAGATCTATATTATTTCATTAGCAAACCGAGCAGACCCTGATCCTACAGGAGATGTCTGATCTGGATCTATTCTGTTTACAAAAGCATCATCAGGTGTCTCTTATCAGGCGAATGGTTTAATTATTCTAATAAGTACTCATGAAGTCATGAATTACTGCATAAATATTAATGAGGGAAATGGTTATGGAAACCAGTGTAGAAGGTATGTAACCCTTTACTCCATTGATAGTCATTTAACCCTTTACTCCATTGATAGTCATTTAACCCTTTACTCCATTGATAGTCATTTAACCCTTTACTCCATTGATAGTCATTTAACCCTTTACTCCATTGATAGTCATTTAACCCTTTCCTCCATAAATACTTCTTTCTACGACTCTGTAAAAGTCACTTTCTGAAATCATTGTGATAAATAGAGAATTTTCTCCATAGGAGCAAATGCTCTATTTCTCACAATGGTTTCTACACTATACAATTCTAAAAAAAATCTTTCCTCTAGAAAATGCTCCTTT
Source organism: Azorinus chamasolen (assembly GCA_963576725.1). Classification (NCBI taxonomy): domain Eukaryota; kingdom Metazoa; phylum Mollusca; class Bivalvia; order Cardiida; family Solecurtidae; genus Azorinus; species Azorinus chamasolen. Next base: position 78,711,654 of record OY755240.1, on the reverse strand, counting down.
TCGGTAGATTCATTCAAAGAGGTTGGGTCTAAAAATAGCCTATGAGGAAAAGGGTTAAAAAATAATGACATCCTGAATATTTATTAACTGCATGTTCAAAATGACATATGTAGGCAGGATATTTATGCTCAGGCAGAAGCTTTAGAAGCAGATCTATATTATACATGTACCATAAGCAAAAAGAGCAGACCCTGATCAGGTACACTCTGTTTGCAAATGCGTGAAAAGGTGTTTATATGAAGGAAAGGGTTATCGGAACCAGTGGAGAGGGTATATAAGGTGTCTTCCGAGGTATAGTACTGGTTGATTAACCTTTAGCCTGCTATGGGCGGATGAGTGAATACCTATGCAAACAGTTTAGATCCAGATGATACGCCGAGTAACTCGGCGTCTCATCAGGATCCAAACTGTTTGTCACCCTGATTGCATTTTGGTAGACAAATTAATTATAGCTTGAATTTTGAAAATGTAGTAACTGAAAAATTATGTAAAAATAATTTGCTCAGCAGGCTAAAGGTTAAATGAATTTTCTATAATCTCTTTACACAGGGATCAACTAATTAAATCATTTTCTTTTATTAAGCAAGTATGGCTGTGTAGAGTAAAACTTCTCTGAACTGGATATTCAAATCAGTATCAATGTTGGTCTTTAACCCTTTCCCTTTAACCCTTTCCCCATTCAATGTTTATTCCAATTTTCAATACCTACTGAATATTCATGGTCAAAATAGTTATAATCATAATGAAATACGGAAGGTGTAACATTGTATCCATTTTAGAAACTAAAGAAGTAGATTTATCAAATTTCAATAGAAAACAGAGCAGACTCTGATCAGACAGCTCCTGTGGGAGCAGTCTGATCTGGGTCTACTCTGTTTGCAAATGTGTGAAAATGCATTTATATGAGGGAAAAGGTTAAGACAAATGTCAGACCCAAATTCTTCTTCATTAAAATGCTGGTTTAGAGAGGTTTTACCATAATTGTTTTCGCAGTATGACAGCACTCCTAATCCAATTATATCAGGAGAATAATGCTTTCCTCCTTTCAGAGGAAATTATTCGAAGTAATTTTTCTACAATTTGATACAATTAAGTCTATTAAATCTGAACAGGATAAATTTATGAGAATTTGAAATTGCAAAGTGTGCAGATTCTGATCAAAAGGCTATTGCTGGAGCAATTTAACCTGGGTCTATGCTGCTTGTATTTGGGTTTCAAATATTTGACGGAATTGAAAATAAAACCTTCTTGGTTCACAAATTAACCTTAACCCTTTACTCCATGAATATTCATGTAAGAAATAATGATATCATGAATATTAATTAGATTAAGTTTTATACTGGCACACAGAATCTGAGATCTATATTGTACCATAAGCAAACAGAGCAGACTCTGACCAGAAGGCTCCTACTGGAACCATCTGATCTGGGTCTACTCTGTTTTTTAATTGCATGAAAAGTCGTTTATATGAGAGAAAGGGTAAAACATATCCATGTTAACCCATTACCTCATGGGCTATATTTAGATACAACCTCTGAATAAATCTACCGAAAAGGAGCATTAACTAGAGAAAAGGAATTTTTTTAGATGTTGTAGTTTGAAACCATTGTGATAAATAGAGCATTTGCTCCCAGAGGAGCAAATGCTCTATTTATCACAATGGTTTCAGAAAGTGACATTTATAGAGGCGTCAATATGAGGGAATGGGTTAATTGATAAAGATGTAGCTGTAGAGATGTTCTATACACTGTTGAAATTTCCCACATTAAATATGGATAGGATCATAATAGATATTTGTGTTGTGTAATGTTTCTGTCCAAACTGGTGCAATTATCTGGGAGAATCTCATCCATTATCTCTTGAAAATCTGTTAACCCTTTACTTCATATAAATGCCTTTTCATGCCTTTACAAACATGGTAGACCCAGATAAGACAGCTCCTGTAGGAGCCATCTGATCAGGGTCTGCTCTGTTTGCTTATGAAATCATAACAGATCTGACCACAGTTCCCACTAATACCAAAGTCTATTGTGTACATTATACCATTGTAAACACTGAGATAATAAATATTCATAATGTCATTATTTCTTACAAGGATATCCATAGAGTAAAGGGTTAAAGCAGCTGATACATTTAGCAGAAAGTTAACCCATTCCCTCACAGGCTATTTTTAGATCCAACGTATTCGAATAAATCTGATGAAAAGGAGCATTTACTAGAAAAAAGGATTTTTTTAGAATTGTGTAGTTTTGAAATCAAAGTGATATATTTATCACAATGTGATAAATTTATCACAATAACCCTTTCTCTCATATAAACGTTTTTTCATACATTTGCAAACAGAGTAGACGCAGATCAGACGGCTCCTAGAGGAGCTGTCTGATCGGGGTCTGCTCTGTTTGCTTATAGAACTTGATAGCTCTGTTTCTTTGCTTTCTAAAATGTGTACAATGGGTCACCTCCCAATATTTTGTTATAACTATTTTGTTAATGAATATTCAGTAGATATTGAAATTTGGCCTAAATGCAGAACAGGGAAAGGGTTAAAAACAAAAAAACTTTTGCAGAGGTGTCAAAAAGCGTCAATATGAGGGAATGGGTTTTAAATGTGGCAGTCAAAAACTGATGACTGCTTGAACTCTGACCTGTTACAAATTTCTCTTAACCCATTACCTCATAGGCTATTTTTAGATACAACCTCTTTGAATAAATCTACCCAAAAGGAGCATTTACTAGAGAAAAGGAAAATGTTACAATTTTGTAGTTTGAAACCATTGTGATAAATAGAGCATTTGCTCCTATTGGAGCAAATGCTCTATTTATTACAATGATTTCACAAAGTGACTATTTATTACAATGATTTCACAAAGTGACTTTTATAGAGTCGTCAAAAGTCATCATTATGAGGGAATAGGTTAATACTTCCAATTCAGTCATGGTTTTCAGAGACCGTTGACCAAGTGTCAAACAGCTTTGATCCTGATGAGACACTTACTCATTATCTAGATTCAAGCTGTTTGCAAACGACACCCTTTACTTCATAGATATGCCTTTTGATGTCTATGCAAACACAGTAGACCAATAGGAGTAAAATGATTCCAGTAAGAGCCATCTGATTAAGGTCTGCTCGTTTTGCTTATGCAATAATATACAGTAAAACATCCCTATAACGGCCACGAAATTGTGTTAATTAGTTGGTATATTAGGGCAGGTGGCTGCTTAAAGCAAGGTTAAAGCAAAACAGAACGCTCCTATAGGAGTGTTCTGTTTTACTTTCACATTGCTTTAATCAACCACCTGCCTTTAACACAAAATACTTGATGTAATTTATTGGCCATTATAGAGAGGTTATACTGTAGATCTGATTCTGATGTAATATATATTAATGATGTCATTGTTTCTTACATGAATATTCATCAAGAAAAGGCTTAAACCACACTGCCAAAAGCTTTGTTGTACCGGTAATTCATAGATCTAAAAGCCTACAGAATTTCATTTTAATTGCAAATAATCATTATAACATCAATTAGAGTACTGCTAATTGGCTTTAACCCTTTGAACGCTGAAATGTCAAAGTGGAATGGTCCATCATTGTTTAACCCTTTCACTCATATAAACGGATTTGCAAACAGAGTAGACCCAGATCAGATGGCTCCTATATGAGCTGTCTGATCAGGGTCTGCTCTGTCTGCTTATAGAATTTGATAGATCTCTTTCTTTACTTTCCAAAAATGGCTACAATTTTCAACCTTCATTATTTCATTTTCACTAATTTGTCCATGAATATTCAGTAGGTATTGAAATTTGGACTAAATACAGAACATGGAGAGGGTTAATAATTCAGTAAGAAATTATTTGCAAGGGGATTTGGATGACAAACAGCGCAGGCCCTGATCAGAGGGCTCCTCTAGGAGCCCTCTGATCTGGGTCTCCCCTGTTTGCAAATATCAGTACACTTGTGTCCTGCAGTCGAAGGGATAACTAAGATGACACAGATTTTAACTTTCTTGGCAGTATCCAAATGATCTTAAGTACACTATATATTCAGACTTAGGTAAACAAAGAAGACCCAGATAAAACTATTCCTGAAGGAGCAGTTTAATCAGCATCTACATTATGTGTTACTCTACCAGTCTTTGGAGTTATCAAAATGGTGCTAAATTAATTAACCCTTTTCCCCATAAATACGCTTTTCTACGCCTCTGTAAAAGTCACTTTATGAAACCACTGTGATAAATAGAACATTTGTTCCTAAAGGAGCAAATGCTCTATTTATCACAATGATTTCAAACTACAAAAATCTAAAGTTTTCCTTTTCACAAGTTAATGCTCCTTTTGGGTAGTTTCATTCAAAGAGGTTGGGTCTAAAAGTAGCCTATGGAAGAAAGGGTTAAACAAGAGGAGAGGGGAGACCTGGTGTCCTAAGACTATTCGCAATTTTATACAGTACAGTAAAACCCCTCAAAACCAGAGGCTCAGAGCAGTATTAATTTCAGTTTTTAAAACAGGTGGCAGTTTAATGCAGGGTGAAAGTCAAGAACCTGCCTAAATCACCTACATTATTCTCCATAAAAATTATGGTTTTGAGGGGTTTCACTGTATTTCTAGAATCCTGTTTCCTCCTTACCTCTTTCCTGATTCCATGTTCTATTCCACCATAATACACAAGTCTAAATACTTCAGGGTACCCTGTCACCTGTATCAACAACAAAGAACACAATTATGAGTCCTGAAATATGAAAACAAATCCTAACCCTTTCAATGCTGATTTTTCAGAGTGGAATTGCCCATCTGTGTTTAACTGTTGAGTCCATTCAGCATGAAAGGTTTAATTTAATCATACACATTTTTATAATGGCATATGAAAGATAAGAAAGTTTGGCAATGGCAGAAACTGTGGAATTGTAGTTTTATTATACCATAAGCAAACAAATATTGGAGCCTTCTGATCTGGATCTACTCTGTTAACAAAGATGTTTAAAACACGTATCTATGGAGTAAAGGGTTAATTAATACAGCCTACACTATATGATAGGGGCAGCTTATAAAACTATCACAGGTAAACAAATGGTTAATAAGGCAATAACATCAACAATAATATAACATGCATCTTAACCCTGTACCTCATTTTTCATACCTTTGCTAACAGAGTAGACCCATACCCCTGCAGGGGCCATCTGATCAGGGTCTGTTCTGTTTGCTTACAAAATTATAATAGATCTGACTCTACAATTTCTACCAATATTCAAAATATGCTATGTACATATGCCATTATAAACTCAGCTAATAAATATTCATGATATCATTATTTCTTACATGAATACTGAACAGGTAAAGGGTTAAATAAGACATAGTAGCAAATAGTGTAGACCCTGATCAAACAGCTAATTCAGGAGCCATTTGATCTGGGTCTGCACTATTTGCCTAAGTTTGTCTGTCCTAATACTTAGGGTGACTAAGTTTAACCCTTCGCTTGCTATTCACGTCAATATACCTACCTGTAAATAGTGAAGACCCAGATTAGACAGTTCCTGCTGGAGCTGTCTCATCAGGGTCTGCACTATTTACAAGTTGATTGTGCAACCAGTGCACTCCACAGCAGTGATTGCACAGCGAAATACTTGTACACAGTGAAGATATATGTAATTATACAACAGGGCATGGGTAAAGAAGGAGAAATGTAGAGAAGGGTTAACTATGAAGAGTTGTGTTCCACTTACCGTGTTGCTGAGGCTTAACTGCCGCCATACCTCTGCAGTCAGTCCTCGTGAGGCATCTGATGGTTGGTCGACCGGAAATATTCTGTGATGAACTAAACCGGACAAATGAGTGCGAACTGTTTTCAAATGCCGGCAATGGGCCAACCCTGAATGATAGAAAGGCTAAAAAAGTTATTATGAGTTTTACCATAATTTAAACAAGAGGTCCAAGATGGCCCTTAATCGCTCACTTGATTACCATAGATTTAAGATTATAGCCGGGTAGCCCCTGGGTGGGGCCAATATTGACATAAGGGACAATATTTAAACAATGTTGATAGTGAATCATGAGCAGTGGTTCTGCAGAACTAGATTTTCAAAGATTTAGAATATTGATTTTATTAAGACAATCATTCTGACCAATGAAGATTGGGCTAAAAATGTGCCCTCTAGAGTGATTTTTCTAAGATTTGACCTAGTGACCTACTTTTTGATCCTACCCAACCCATGATCAAACTCAACCTTGATATCACCAAGACAAACATTCTGGGCAAGTTTGAGGAAAATTGGGCTAAAAATGTGGCAGCTGGAGTGCAAACAAGATTTTTCTAAGATATGACCCAGTGACCTACTTTTTGACCCCACGTTCAAACTCGTCGAAGATTTTATCAGGACAATCATTCTGACCAATTTTCATGAATATTTGACAAAAAATGTGACCTCTAGAGTGTTCACAAGGTGTTCCTACTATTTGACCTAGTGACCTAGTGACCTAGTTTATAACCCAGCATGCCTAATTTTCAATCTTGTCCGAGAATTTATCAAGACAATTATTCTGACTAAGTTTCATGAAGATTGGACAAAAACTGTGACCACTAGAGTGTTCACAAGGTTTTTCTACTGTTTGACCTAGTGACCTAGATTTTGACCGCACATGACCCACTTTCAAGATTTTATTATGACAATCATTCTGACCAAGTTTCATGAAGATTGGGCTAAAACTGTGACCTCTAGAGTGTTCACAAGCAAATTGTTGACGAAGGACATTCAAGTCTCCCAAAAGCTCACCCTGAGCTTTGCTCAGGTGAGCTAAAAAGAACAGATTTTACTGCTGTAAAATAAATGTGGAGAAAATGTGAGTAAAAGCATTGCATGAGAGCACAATCATGCTTAAAGTCCAAAGAAATAATGACATCATGAATATTAATTGGAGAATACAGGAAAGTTTGGTCATTGTGGAAACTCTAGAATCAGATCTATATTATTCCAAGAGCAGATAGAGCAGACCTTGATTAAACGGCTCCTATGTCAGCTCTATTTTCAAAGGCTTTAACCCACTCCCGCATATTGATGCCTTTTGACGCCTCTGTAAAAGTCACTTTGTGAAACAATTGTGATAAATAGAGCATTTACTCCATAGGAGCAAAATTAATGCTCTATTTACCACAATGGTTTAAAAACTTCACAATTCTAAAATTTACCTGTTCTCTAGTTAAAGCTCCTTTTCGGTAGATTCACCGGAAGATGTTGGGTCTAAAAATAGCCTATGAGGGAATGGAATAAAAGGCGTATCCATAGAGTAAAGAATTAAGCAATCACCATGTACTAATTATGTTAGCCTCTAACATAAATAGTAACGTAGGAGGGAATAGTGGAGGTGGGCCAGCAATAGATTTACAAAACATTGATAAATATAGACACAAAGAGCCAATTATTACCAGCAGGAAGCAGAATGACCTGATTAATAACCACTTATACCTGATGATACTGGAGAATTATGCTGGGCGGTACTATCTATTATGCATGTGAAATTGCCCACTTTGTGCGAACCTAATTATTACTAATATGGGTAAATCAATCATACAATATTTACTCTAAATATTTACACACACCCATTCTCCCCATTCCACCACTTTGAATGTGGGACATGTGTTCCATCATTTGCAAACAGGGTAGATCCAGATCAGAAGGTTCCTAGTGGTCCCCTTTGTGGTCTTTGTAGTCTATATGTGTAAAAATTCAAACTCAGTGAAAAGTCACCAAACCAGAACCTCCACTTGATACTAAAGCTTCCTACGGCATTTAATCAAATTTTATACAGAGGTTGTTGAGAAACAGCATGGACAAGCCTCCCAGTTTATAAGTACATAAAAACATGGAAGTGTGAACAAACTAAATGTCAGCATCCATGTGCTAATCAAATCAGTAAGTATACGAAAGGGAAACAACCCCATCATAAATAGTCAGCGCAAAGACAGTTGACTATGCATAATAATGCTTGATGCTGATTAAAGTTTCATTGAAATCCAGTCAGCTGTTTTGGAGATAAAATGTGGACAAGCCTCCTAGTGCTTAAGTATATAAAATGGTGATAAATCTGCAAAAAAAAAAGTCTGAGCAGAATTTTCTGACGATATGCAAAACATGGCTTGATACTGATGACTCATGTGAAGTTTCACTGAAATCTGCTGGGCAGCTTTGGAGGTGAAGTGCAAACCAGCTAAATTCCGGATAGGCAGACAGACAAGCAGACAAGGGGATGGACAGACAAATGGATGGATGGACAGATGGATAGACAAACAGAAATACTAAAGCAATTCACATCTGGATCAAATCTGTTTGCATAGGTTACCATGAATTTTCCACTAAGCGGACAAAGAGCTAGGGTACAATATAAGCTAACTTACAGCCATAGAAAGCCCTGGATATAATCTGCTTTCTCATAGTGTCACATAGCTGCTTTATTGTGTTCCTGAAACAAAACAATCACACAGACATTATTACTATTCAATCTGTTTTCTACTCATTTTTTACAGTTCTATGTTATAGTTTCTTTCTCACATGATTTGAAATAACCCACAATTTCACTCTTTTTTCCATATACAGTAAAAACTCGATTATTTGAACACTGAAATACGCACCATTATTTATCTTTAGCACAGGTGGCAGCTTAATGCAGGGTAGGTCATGCAGAAAGCTCCTCTGGGAGCTTTCTGCATGACTTTCACTCTGCCTTAAGCAGCCATCTGCCTACAAAGATACAAATTTTTCATTACTAAATGTTCGTAGCAATGAGTTATTACTGTATATGCATTTTACACCTTTGCAAACAGAGTATACCCAGATCAGACAGTTTGTGTTGGAGCTGGCTGATCAGTCTTCTTTGTGTGCTTATTGAATAATATTGATCTGATTCTAGTTTTTGCTATTCCCTTTTTCATAAGGCACTGCCAAAAAATTCAGTGAATTTCTATTCATAGAGTGAAGGATTTAACCCACTTCCTGTTCTATGTTTATTCCGAATTTCAATACCTACTGAATATTCATGGAAAAAATAGTAACAACAAAATATGGAACGTGGAACATTGTAGCCATTTTAGAAAGTAAAGAAACAGATCTTTCAAATTCCATAAGCAAACAGAGCAGTCCCTGATCAGACGGCTTCTATACGAGCCATCTGATCTGGTCTACTATGTTTACAAATGCATAAAAAGTCGTTGATAAAAAGGAAAGGGTTAATTAAAACAGTCATTTATATCAGCTAAAAGACTGTTTGCTTAGTAATGATTCAATTATGCTTAACTTAAATTTAACAGTCCCTAATTAGCATTTCTTGATGGTAAAGTTATTATTACTGTATAGCCATAAAGCATACATAATTCAAGGCATCTGTAAACAACTGCCATAACAAGCATATATATCAAAACTCTCTGCTTACAAAGGATTTAGTACGGGTTTTGAGTGCCCTGATTAATGTCAATTAGTACTATAGATTGTTACCATGGTTTCAATTTACACCAATTCACCAATACAAAAATACACACTGAAGAATGACAACAAACTGGATAATAATCATTAATGTTGTTTTGGAAATGGTTTTTGAAAATGTTTGTGCTACCATGGCAATGCATCAAAGTGATAAATACGTGTAATTTGCACACACTTTTAGCTAGGCTCAACCTTTACTGTGATGATCAAAATTGTTGCACAAGTTTTCATCCACTTCATCTTACAAACACCAGGCAAATTCAATTAATTTAAACCTGTAAGCTCGTAAATATTTATTAAAGTAATAAAAAATGTATGAATTTAATCAGATAAATTTTAAAAGGACATAATTATGAAAAAGGATTTTTTTTTTTAAATAGCAGAAACTGTAATATATATATCATTTCAGAAGGAAACCTCTGATCAGAATCTGCATTGTTTGTTATTCAAAATCCTCCAGGAAATGTAAACCTTTCATATATAATGCAGCCTATAATTAAAGTCTGATAAGTAATTCCTCTATGGAAATTCAGCATTCAAAGAAGTAGAGGAGGAAGATTGTAAAAAAGAAAATGTCTGCTCAAATTTTTGTTTCACTTTGGTGCTTTTCAGAGATTTCTGAATAGTTTCATTGTTTCTTAACCCTTTACTCATAAATATTCATGCAAGAAATTGATGACTTCATGAATATTCATAAACAGAATTTTCACAATGTCCAAATGCAGGATCAGAGTCTATTCAGAATACAGGATCAGAGTCTATTCCTGGTTAGGTTCTACTCAGTTTACAAGGGAGTTAACACTTTCCCTCATATAAACCCCTTTTCAAAAAGGACATGTCACCCCTCATAATGTGCAGCTTCATGAGATACACATGCATGCCAAATATCAAATCTCTATCTCTACTGGTTAAAATGTTAAAATACAATGTACAATGTTAAAATCGGTAATCGGTAAACCTATATATTTGACCTCTGACCTTGAAGGATGACATTGATCTCCTATTGGAGCCACCTGATCTGTGTCTACTCTATTTGCAAAGGCATAGAAAGGCGTATTTATGGAATAAAGGGTTAATATCCACAATAATCCTCACCCTGGCCTGTGGTTTCCACCCAGCTTAGTTATGCATGTGTTGTTCTGTGCTTCCTGGTCCTTTGCATAAGTCTGGACTGTGGACTGGGCCAGTGGGCTTGGCCCACGAGGGATCCGGGTCAATGCCCAAGGAAGTAAGTCAGCTGGTCGGAATTTCGCCTTAGGGTCAAGGACTTCAGGGGCTGAAAAATCAGTGCATAACAAAGATCAGCAGGTCAGAATTTACTGGAAAACTTACCAAAACAGACTTAACTCTTTACTCCAGATCTATATGCATTTTTAAGCTTTTTCAAACAGAGCACACCAGAACAGAAGCTCCTGTAAGAGCTGGCTGCTCAGGATTTGATCTGTTTGCTTCTAGGCCTGTATTACAGATCTGATTCTTCCTTTTCATGGAAATAAAGTCTATATTTTAATACAAGAATGAATTCAATTAATATTCATAATAGGCAAATTCTTTCATAAATATTCAGGAAGTGATATTTTAATTGATCATCTATAATAATCTAATGAACTAATGAACCCTTTACTCAATGAACATCCAGGCATGAAATAATGACTTCATGAATATTAATTTTATCCTGGCACTATAAACAAAATATTCATTTATCTTAACAGTTAGTGAAGAATAAGATCTGTACTACATCAAAAGAAAACAGAGCAGACTCTGATCAGATGGCTTCTATGGGAGCCATCAGATCTGGGTCTACTCTGTTTGCAAATGCGTAAAAAGGTGTGTTTATGAGGTAAAGGGTTAAAACATAAAGCAAGCAAAGAATTCACCCTTTACTCCATGAATATTCATGTAAGAAACAAGAGATGTTTGTAAAACATGTATACCCCCAGACCCCCTGACCTTTGATCTAGTGACCTCAACTATAGAGGTCATCTAGTGGTCATGACTAATCACCACAGCAACTTTGAAGATCCTAAGCCTAACCACTGATCATTTATTGATCTGAAAACATTTCACAAGTTAAGGTCATGGTGACCTTGACCTTTGACCTAGTGACCTCAACCTCTATAGGGGTCATCTAGTGGTCACGACCAACCACCACAGCAAGTTTGAAGATCCCGAACCAAACCATTGAGCAGTTATTAATCGAAAACCATTTCATCAGTTAAGGTCATGGTGACCTTGACCTTTGACCTAGTGACCTAAAAAACAACAGGGATCATCTAGTTGTCATGACCAATCACCACAGCAAGTTTGAAAGATCCTAAGCCAAACCCCTGATCATTTATTGATTGGAAACCAGTTCACCAGTTACGGTCATGGTGACTTTGACCTTTGACCTAGTGACATAAAAAAATAGGGGTCATCTAGTGGTCATGACCAACCACCACAGCAAGTTTGAACATCCTAGGCCAAACCCTTGAGCAGTTATTGAACGGAAACCATTTCACCGGTTAAGGTCATGGTGATCTAGAACTTTGACCTAGTGACCTCAAAAACAACAGGGATCATCTAGTTGTCATGACCAGCCACCTAAGCAAGTTTGAAGATCCTAGGCCAAACCCTTGAGCAGTTATTGATTGGAAACCATTTCACCAGTTAAGGTCATGGTGACCTTGACCTGTGACCTAGTGACCTCAAAAACAATAGGGGTCATCCAGTGGTCATGACCAACTACCACAGCAAGTTTGAAGATTCTAAGCCAAACCCTTGAGCAGTTATTGATTGGAAACCATTTAACCAGTTAAGGTCATGGTGACCTTAACCTTTGACCTAAAAAACAATAGTGGTCATCTAGTGGTCATAACCAACCACCACAGCAAGTTTGAAGATCCCAAGCCAAACCCTTGAGCAGTTATTGATCGGAAACTATTTCACCAGTTAAGGTCATTGTGACCTTGACCTTTGACCTAGTGACCTAAAAAGCTATAGGGCTCATCTAGTTGTCATGACCAACCACCACAGCAAGTTTGAAGATTCTATGCTAAGTCATTTATTAGTTATCAATCAGAAACCATCGAACTACCGACCGACCGACAGACCGACGATATGTGCAAAACAATATACCAACATATTTTCAAAAGGGGGTATAATAATGACATTATGAATATTAACTAGAGGTTTTTGTCACAAAAACAGATGTCTCCCCCATTCATCCTCTTTCTAATACACAAATGTAATGTCTGTATAGATATGTGAGATTATTGCCCGTGATAACTTAAAATTACATAGTGTCACACGTAGCTCTGAAACTGCTTGAGCTAGAGCCACCAAACTTTACAGGAATGTTCACCAGCATGAATTGTTGTTTCAGAGATACATGCAAAACCATGTAATTTTAATTAAGTTATCAATGGCAAATACCCCAAAGTTACCCATGGGAGACAATTCAAAACACACAGATGCACATCTCATGCTGGTCAAAATTCCTGTGAAGTTTGGTGACTCTAGCCCTAGCGGTTTCAGAGATACAAAGTTCTCTATTTTTAAGTTATCATATCAGGGGCAATAACTCAACAAATATCAGGGGGAGACAATTAAAAATCCTAGGTGCACAACAACTCATGCAGATTAACATTTCTGTGAAGTTTAATGACTCTAGCATTAGCGGTTTCAAAGATACACGCAACACAAAGTTTGTCTAAATTTAAGTCATCAGGGGTAAAAACTCCAAAGTTATCAGGGGAGACAATTCAAAAACCCAAGGTGCACAACAACTCATGCTAGTGAACATTCCTGTGAAGTTTGGTGACTCTAGCCCTACTAGTTTCAGAGTTATGCGTGACACAAAGTTTCTCTTATTTCAAGTTATCATATCAGGGGCAATAACTCAACAATTATGATCGGGAGACAATTAAAAACTCCAGGTGCACAACAACTCTTGCTGGTCAAAATTGCTGTGAAGTTTGGTGACTCTAGCCCTAGCAGCTTCAAAGATACACGCGACACAAAGTTTCTCTAATTTTAAGCTATCATATCAGGGGCAATAACTCAATTAATTATCAGGGGGAGAAATTTCAAAAACCACAAGTGCACAACAACTCATGCTGGTCAACATTTTTGTGAAGTTTGGTCACTCTAGCCCTACAGGTTTCAGAGATATGTGCGACACAAATAAAGTATGTCTAATTTACAGTCATCAGGGGCAATAACTCCTAAGTTATCAAGGGAAACAATTCAAAAAACCCAGGTGCACAAAACTCATGCAGGTGAACATTCTTGTGAATGAGGACATCATTAGATTAATTTGTTATAATAGCACATGGACACAGGAAGTTTTAGCCATGGCAGAAACTGAAGAATCAAACCTATATTATATCATAAGCAAACAGAGAACACCCAGATCAGATGGCTCCTATAGGAGCTGTCTGATCTTGATCTACTCTGTTTGTAAATGAATAGAATGGCGTATTTATTTAGTAAAGGGTTAAGTATATTATGTCCACTTAACTGTGGTAGTCACAGACTTGTCTACTTACGAATATTATCTGGCTTGAAAACTTTAACGATTCTGAAGACATAGTCCGTTGCCTCTTCCTCTATGTCTGTGCTGGACGTTGAACTAGTGCTGCCCTCTTTACTGCTAGATGACAAATTAGACAGACGACTACCCTTACGCTTCAACTTTGGAAACACTTTACCTGTAAAGGAATGGGGGATAATTATCTCATGGGAATTTAACCTTTTACTTCATGAATATTCATGTAAGACATAATGACATCATATAAATTAGTTTAATCTGACCAATCAGAAGAAAAGACATCATTCTTGAATATTTATTAGCTGAATTCTTATAATGGCATATGAAAACAGGGAGTTTTGCCTATGGCAGAAACTGTAGAATCAGGTCTACTGTACATTAACTCATTTTGTCCTGGGCTATTTTAAGACCCAACCTTTTCTAATTAATCTACCGAAAAGGAGCATTAACTAGAGAAAAGAAACATTTTAGAATTTTGTAGTTTGAAACCATTGTGATAAATAGAGCATAATTTGCTCCTACTGGAGCAAATGCTCTATTTATCACAATGGTTACACAATGCGAATTTTACTGAGGCGCAAAAATGCGTCACTAGGGGGTAATGTGTTAATTCCTTGCGCAAACAGAGCAGACCAAGGTCTACAGGAGTTATCTGGTCTGGTTCTAAACTGTTTTACATAAGGCATCAAAATGAGAAGGCAGATCAGGTATCTCAATATTGCGGGTAAATAAGCATTCAAAGTTTTCTTTATTTCCTAGCTAAACCATCCTCTGTTGGAGTTCATTACAACTGCCTCTCCCTCATACAATTCTATACCCTATATATACAATCAGACAGGCAAATTAAGGCAAATCCTTATCCCTTTATTCCAGGACTAATTATGTAGGAAAAACCAACATCATGAATATTTATTAACATTATTTTTTATATTGGTACATAAACAGGAGTTTTTGGTCATGATAGAAACTGTAGAATACATCTATACTATTAAATAAGCAAATGATTGAAATCTTGTAACTGGAATCTTGGAAAAATCAGTAATCACTCTTTCAACAGTGGACACATTTGTCATGATGTAGGCAAACAGTTTATGTCTAGATGTGACAGAGAGTAACTCCATGTGTCATCAGTATCAAAACTGACTGCAGAGGTCCAGATAAGACGCGTGAATTAAAACATTTTCAAGAAGAACTCCTTTATTTCTCCACCAAACCTAATGTTTTGACCACTCTTTAGAATCGTCTCTTTGAGACGATTCTAAAGAGTGGTCACAACATAGGGTTTGGTGGAGAAATGACGATTTTAGTATTTGAGTACGCAAAATCTGTTGCTCTGTGACTGACATTTTGACTGGACTTATAGGGGAAATGGAAGAAAACCATAGCAGATGACAAGAACATACAACATGCAATTAGTGAATGATTTACCTGTTGAATATTCGTGTAAGAAAATAGGATTATGAATATTAATTAGATATAATTCTATAATTGAATATAAACACTGAATCAGATCCATGAGGAAACAGAGTAGATTCTGATCATATGGCTTCTGTAATCACCAACTGATTTGTGTCTACTCTGTTGACTAAGTTATCACAAGACACACCCATCAGGAAAAGGATTAAAATGACAGACAGAAAATTAATACATTCTTCTCCTCCTGTATTACAAATCAATTCCCAGTGACCTTTGCGATCACATTTGAAGAAGCCATCTAAATCCACATTTCACCAGGACTGAAATTATTTGACATTTTGGTCACGATTATTTGGGATAAAAATGAAAATTTCCTCGAGACAGATAAACCATTTACACCAAGAATATAATAACATCATGAATATTTGTTACACTAGTTTTCATAATGGCTTATGAGCATAGGAAAGTTTGGCCATGACAGAAACTGTAGAATTAGATCTATATAATTTCATAAGCAAACAGAAGAGACCCTGATCAGACGGCTCCCATGGGAGCCGTCTGATCTGGGTCTACTCTGTTGGCTAAGGTGTAGAAAGGCGTATTTATGGAGGAAACTGAAACTGTTAAGAAGTAAATTGAAAATGGAATTATGCATGTTGCTCTTCTGGGTCATAAAAGGGATTTTTCTGAATTAATTCTGACATAAAACAACTGGTCATAAATGGCATTTTTCCGAATTGATTTTGACATGAAATAACTATCAGGCAACCTCGACAGAAGAGTAGAAACGGAATAAATTGTATCAATACATGCACCAGACACCATCATACATAATCTGGCAAGACAAGACCATTATTCATAAGACATTGCAATTCGACATAACTTTTTACCTGCTAGAGATGGTTCCTGTATGAGCTGTCTGATCATAGTCTGCTCTGTTTGCTTATGGAGATACACGGATCTAATTACCGTATACAGTTTCTGCCATGTTACAAAATTCCTGTGTTCATAAGCCATTATAAACATTTTATTAATTGATATTCACAGTGTCATATTTTCTTACATGAATATTCATGAACCAAAGGATTAAGTCAAATCTTTGCCCATAGTAATTTTGCTTGTCACGGTCTGCTATATTAATTTTGCTTATCATGGCTTGCTATATTTGCTTATCACGGTCTGCTATATTTGCTTATCACAGTCTGCTATATTTGCTTATCATGGTCTGCTATATTTGCTTATCACGGCCTGCTATATTTGCTCATCACGGTCTACTGTATTTGCTTATCATGGCCTGCTATATTTGCTTATCACAGTCTGCTATATTTGCTTATAACAGTCTGCTATATTTGCTTATCACGGTCTGCTATATTTGCTAATCACAGTCTGCTATATTTGCTTATCATGGTCTGCTATAATTTTGCTTATCACAGTCTGCTATATTAGCTTATCACAGTCTGCTATATTAGCTTATCACGGTCTGCTATATTAGCTTATCACGGTCTGCTATATTAGCTTATCACAGTCTACTGTATTTGCTTATCACGGTCTGCTATATTTGCTTATCACGGTCTGCTATATTTGCTAATCACAGTCTGCTATATTAGCTTATCACAGTCTGCTATATTAGCTTATCACGGTCTGCTATATTTGCTTATCACGGTCTGCTATATTTGCTTAGGGAATAATCTACATGAGTAGAACCTGTCTTAAGCGGCCATAATAAAGAGGTCTAGTTTATGGGTCTGTAAGGCGGGTGGTAGCTTAATACATGGTAGGAGCTTTCTGCTGTACTTTTGCCCTGCATTAAGCAACCACCTCTTTTTAAGACTCCTATGTTCAATAAATAAATGTCCGCTTAGGACACATTCTGCTGTAGATCTGTTTCTACAGTTTCTGCCATAGTTAAAATGTCCAGGGTGCACATATGCCATACTATGGTCTTTGCCATTGCAAAATTCATGTTTTTTCACTAGACAATTATAAATATTCAGAGTCATTATTTTTTATGTGAATATTCACCAGGTAAAGGGTTATCAGTTTGTTTCCCAGAGGAATCATGCAACTTTGCATGTTTGTTTGCAATCATGTTTGGATTCAAGTTAATTGCAAGGTTTATCATGAATTAAACCTTTTACCTCATGATTTGTTTGTGTAAGAAAATCCGTCTGAACTGGAATTCTAGTAGAGGAGAATTTAGCTACTTTTAGGCAGGTGGTTGCTTAATGCAAGGTGAGTCATGCAGAAAGCTCCTAGAGGAGCTTTCTGCATGACTTTCACCTTGCATTAAGCTGCAACCTGTCTCGAAGACAGATATTTATACTTAACTGAACAACCTGTTTAGAGGGGTTTTACTGTATTAGCCTTTTATGTGACTTTAACTGTATTGTGACATCCAGCTAATTATAGGTGGAGGAAGACCCCAGAGGTTTCTCCATGCATAGATCAAATTACATTGTTCAATCCACAGAGGAAAACCTGCATGGGTAAAACATCGACCTACCACAAACCTCATGAATATTTATACAAGAATTCATGAGTTAATGAATATTCGTAAACTGAATTTTTGTAATGGACAATGAACAAGTAAATTGTTTGGCAATTAATTAAACTGCAGAATTGTATCTTTGTTACTCAACAGAGTAGATACTGATCAGATTGCTCCTACATCAGGTTCCATGCTTATAAAGCTTTTAGTTGAGTCTGAGATCGTTCTCAAGCTTTTGATTGGTCAGATTTGAGCCACAGGCTCAAATCTGACCAATCAAAAGCTTGAGAACTCAAATCTGACCAATCAAAAGCCTGAGAACGAAACTCAGACTCAACTAAAAGCTTTATAAGCATGGACCCAGCCATCTGATCAGGGTCCACTTCCTTTACATAAGTGCTATCTGATCAGGGTCCACTTCCTTTACATAAGTGCTAACTGATCAGGGTCCAATTCCTTTACATAAGTGCTAACTCTTTACCTAATAGAGACAACATTTAGCATTTGTGCAAACAGAGTCGACCCAGATCAGACAGCTTCTGGAAGAACTGTCTGATCTGCACCTATTTCTATTTGAATTGATATATAACTGACTTGACAATGTCCGTCATTGGTAAAGGGCTGAAAGGTGTCTCTATCTGGTAAAGGGTTAACTCTTTCCCTGTTATATATTCATGTCAGAAATAATGACATCATGAATATTAATGAGACAAACTATTTTTAAAGCATTATTAGTGAATGAATTTTTGACTGTGGCAGAAAGTGTAGAATATTCCACAAGCAAACACAGCAGACTCTGATCAGACGGCTCCTGATGTATGAAAATGGGTTTGTATGAACTTGGGAAGGGCTAAAGAGAAAAGGGTGTATTACAAAGTATTCTGGGTGGCATAGGATATGAATCATTTATTATCTGTCAGTCCATATTTACAAGATAAATAATAAATGCCTACCTACGCATATGAACCTTTAGCTTGCTGAACAAAGTGCTGTCTGTAGGAAAAATGTTTCATGTTTAAAACTTGATGCATCTTGCTTTTCTTTTTCAAATACGCACTCAAGAGTTTCAAACAGTTTGTACCGTGATAGCCCTTTGCTAAATTACTCATATGGTTCCAAACAGTTTGCAAAAGCAATGAGGAATCACCCTTAATAGGCTAAAGGTTAACCCTTTCCTTCATATAAATGCTTTTTCATGCATTTGAAAACAGGGTAGACCGTGATCAGATGGCTCCTAGAGACTGCTCTGTTGGCTAATGGAATTTGATAAATCTGTTTCTATACTTTCTGAAATGGCTAAATTGTTGCACCTTCCATATTTCATTATAACTATTTTGTCTGTGAATATTCAGTCTGTATTGAAATTTAGAATAAACATAGAACAGAGAAAGGGATAAACCAAACAAGTAAATTGTAATAGCTGACTTCAGGAACATAAACATCATCCCATCAATTTGCAAAAGAGCTTTTATAAAATTTGTGGTAAACATGCTGAGTTTTACCTTGTTTTACAACACCACAGACATATAATTCTACATTTTGGTAGTCTGACAAAGGAGAATATTAGACTTAACCCTTTCCCTGTTCAATGTTTATTTCAAATTTCAATAACTACTGAATATGCATGAATAAAATACATGTAGTTATAATGAAATATGGAAGGTGGAACATTGTAGTCATTTTAGAAAGTAAAGAAACAGATCTATCAAATTCCATTAGCAAATAGAGCAGAACCTGATCAGATGGCTCCTCTAGGAGCCATCTGATCTGGGTCTCCTCTGTTTGCAAAGGGGTGAAAAGGTATGAGGGAAGGAGCTAACCATT
Organism: Azorinus chamasolen; assembly: GCA_963576725.1. NCBI lineage: Eukaryota > Metazoa > Mollusca > Bivalvia > Cardiida > Solecurtidae > Azorinus > Azorinus chamasolen. Next base: position 78,691,928 of record OY755240.1, on the reverse strand, counting down.
CGAATGTTGGAATAGAGTATAACGGCATTTGCAAACAGTGTAGACCCAGATCAGAGGGCTACTAAAGGGAAAAGAAATCTTAAAGCAATTAAACTTAAACCTTTCTTACTTAAATGAACTCTATAAATCAAAAGTGATGGGCCATTTCACTTTGAATATTCAACATTCAAAGGATGAACCCTTAAAATGGAACTGGGTATATAAGCCCTTTACAAACAGTGTAGACACATATCTAAAAGGGCTCCTGAGTCTTCAGATCAGGGTATGCATTGTTTGTCATAAAAATTAATAATATTCAGTAACGGAGGAGTCAGTTTTGATTATTCAGCAGATTAAGAATCAAATAACAATCAAATGGATACACACAATGGAAGACAATATGAATAATTATATGATAGGCAATTCCCATGATATTTTTCCCATAAATATTCTAGACACTACACTTCACAATATTCTCTTGACCATGTTATATGGTTCCTAGTAGCAGACATATTTGAATTTAACTTGGATCCGGTCTGTGAGGTGAGATATTATTTGGACATGGACAATGAGCCTGCCAGGGACCAGCCAATAGGTTAAACATTTGTTTAACAGATTTCCCGCAGGTACAAGGTTTGTTCTTCACACTACCAGCACCTGTTGAAAATTCACAGAGATTTCTCTGATGCCTTTGCAAATAGAGTAGAAACCACACCAGACAGATCTGATCAGGGTCTGCTGTTTGCCAATGAAATAATATAGATTTGATTCTACAGCTTCTTGCCAATGGTAAAATATTCAGGATGGCATTAAGAAATCAGCTAATTAATATTCATACAATATCATTCATTATTGATTATATGAATATTCAGCAGACATGGGGAAAGTTTATAAATGCTACACACGCTCAACGAGATATGAAACTTGAACACTATTGTACATGTAAATACATACACATCTTTGTATTGCTTTTTCACCGCTTTGCAAATAGAGTAGACATAGATCAGATGACCCCTACAGGACTGCTCTGTTTGCTTTTGAAATTAAAATAGACCTGACTTCAAATACCAAATGAATCCTGTGTACCCTACACATGCAACTAAAAACCTGACTCAGTCAGAGAGGGCCCTGCAGATGATCTTTTGTTGAATATGGCATTTTTGATAAATCAAGGGCAGACAACTCTGGACATGGTGGTCTCATTCATCCATAAAACTATAGGTGTCTTCTTCTCATATTACTAAGCATATACACTTAATATGAACCAAATATGTGAAGTACTGTTTGAGTTAACATGTCACATCAAAAGTGTTGACAAAGGTTTATGGCATTTTGGATGAATCATGGACAGATAACTCTAGACATAATGATCTGATTTAATTAACCCCAAAACTATAGGTATCTTCCTCTCATGATACCTAGCATATGCCCTTAATATGAAACCAATATGTGAAGTACTGTTTGAGTTATCGCATCACATCAAAAGTGTTGACAAAAGTTAATGGCATTTTTTATGAATCAAGGGAAGGTAACTCTAGACATAGTGAGTTGATTCAATCCAAAAACTAAAGGCATCTTCCTCTGATGATACTAAGCATATGCCCTTAATATGAAACCAATATGTGAAGTACTGTTTGAGTTATTGTGTCACATCAAAATTGTTGACAGACAGATGGGCGGTCGTGCCAACAAATCAGAACAAGGGTCCAATCCTTTTTTCATTTTCTTTTGTTTAACAAAGGGCCATGGCCCCTTGTTCTTTTGTAACGGAATGAACTCCATTGTTTTCTTTTGTTCTGCTGATCATGACCTGGCCCCTTGGTCGTAGTTGGTAGACCAGACAGACAGACAGACAGACAGACAGAAAATATGATTCATATAGGACTCCTGCATTTTCAATGCAGGGCCCAAATTATAAAATTCAGTTGATAAATATTCATGATGTCATTATTACCGATATGAATATTCAACTGGGAAATGTATGTTTGGTGTTTTGCAAACAATATAGATAATAACCAGCCAGTTACAAACATTCAATCTGATCTAGAAACTCTTCAGCATTTGCAGACAGCTTATTGCTAGGTCTACAATGCCAACCCTTTACTCCACATCCTTTCCTCCATAGGCTATTTTTAGACCCAACCACTCTGAATGAATCTACCCAAAAGGAGCATTTATTAGAGAAAAGTAAAATTTTTGAATTTTGTAGTTTGAAACCATTGTGATAAATAGAGCATTTGCTCCTATAGTAGCAAATGCTCTATTTATCACAATGGTATCAAGAAGTGGTCATTACAGAGGCCTAGAAATGTGTATTTATGGAGGAAAGGGCAAATGCCTTTGCAACAGAGGACCCCCAGGTCAGATGGTTCCCGTAGGAGCTGGCTGATAAGGGTACCCTGCTCAGTTCGATTATGAAAGTATATAGATCTGATTCTAGTTTCTGCCATTACTAAATACATGTGTATTCACATGTTCATATGCCATTATAAAAAATCATCTAATTAATATTCATGATGTCATAATTGTTTACATAAATATTCATAAACATAATGTAATGTGTTAATTTTAAATCCCTGATGCTACTTTTTCTATGAAAGTTGTTCTTTTCTCTTTGAAAACTTAAGTTATAACAAATTGCAAACGTTGTCATCTGCTCAACTCTAAAAGTTAATGTTTTCTTTATTTCTTTCCAAATATGCAGTCTGCATGGCAAATAGTTTGGATACCTGATTGAGACCCTGAGTTACTCAGCATCTCAACTGGATACAAAACTATAGTAGAACCCCAATATCTCAAACTTAACCCTTCGCTTGCTGTTCCCGTCAATATACCTACCTGTAAATAGTGAAGACCCAGATGAGACAGCTCCTGCAGGAGCTGTCTCATCAGGGTCTGCAATATTTACAAGTTGATTGCGCAACCAGTGCACTCCACAGCAGTGATTGCACAGAGAAATAATTGTAGACAGTGAAGATATATGTAATTATACAACAGGGCATGGGTAAAGAAAGAGACATGTATTTTAAAATTCAGCAAGAGAAGGGTTAATGGAAACAATACAAATAACTTCGAGATAACAGGAGTTTGAGTCAGCCTATTTCTAACAATGTGACAGCCTAATGCAGGTCGCAAGTAACGCTGAAAGCTCCCATAGGAGCTTTCAGCGTTTCTTGCGACCTGCATCAAGCTATTACATATCTTTATAGATGGTAGTGAATTTTAGAACAATTCTGTACATGTATTACAAATTTTGGAATAGACAAAAAAATTTAAATCAATTAATATCTAAGTTTGAGTTATCCGAGTTCCAAGATACCAGGGTTCCACTGTGTTTGCATAGGTACTCATAAATTCACCACTAGAGTGCAAATAGTCATAGACATAAAGAAATGTCATCAAAGTAAAGTAAGGTAAGGTACGAGAAGACTTACAACGACCCAGATTTGTAGGGAAAGCAGAGGTTTGTTTGGGTCTATAATTACAGAATATACCTTTACCGCGTTGTGACCAAAGTGGCGGATCCAGTTGGCCATGAGGAAGTAACCCTGTCTCCAGACAGGACAGGAAAGCAAGTAGGTGTCCTCCCTTGGGAAAGTGAATGGGAGGGCGCTGTACTCCATCCTGGCCAACCAACACTATGGTTCCTCGGCAATCAGCTGAAATTAAAAACACATATATTTATGTTTTGTCAATACTGAAGCATCCATAAAACTGAAATTGTGAGAGGCATATGAAAGAAACAGATGCCCCCATTCTTCTGTTTCTGTTGATAAATCAATGACTGTATTTTCTATATTAATCCTTTCTTTGTTTAATAATTAAGTTTTCTTCATGAACAGAATCAATAAAATCAGATCTATAGATTTCCATAAGCAAACAGAGCAGACCCTGATCAGACAGCACCTATATATAGGAGCCATCTGATCTGGGTCTACTCTGCTTGCAAATGTGTGAAAAGGGGTAACCCATTTAGTCCTGGGATGAATATTCATGAGATTGATATTATAACTATCTTTATCGCACTTTGAAAAATGTCATTTTCTGAATACATTTCTGTGTTTCCAATATTGTATTGATGCCTTTTGACGCTTCTGTAAAAGACACTTTTTGAAACCATTGTGATAAATAGAGCATTTGCTCCACAGGAGCAAATGCTTTATTTATCACAATGGTTTCAAAACTACACAATTCTCAAAAATTCCTTTTCTCAAGTTGATGCTCCTTTTTGGTAGCTTTAATCAAAAAGGTTAGATCTAAAAATAGCATAAGTGGGAATGGTTTAAGTATAACTGAAAACTAACATGCACCATCTCCATAATAAAATGCATTATTTTTTTATGAACAGACACTCCTTACAACTACCACTACAGTAGTTTAAGTGTCCCTCTCACCTTCAAATCAAATTCCAGTTAACCCTTGCCTCCATAAATACACCTTTCTATGCCTCTGTAAAAATCACCTGTTGAAACCATTGTGATAAATAGAGCATTTGCTCCTATAGGAGTAAATGCTCTATATATCACAATGGTTTCAGAACTACAAAATTCAAAAATTTTCCTTTTCTCTAGTTAATGCTCCTTTTGGGTAGATTCATTCAAAGAGGATGGGTCTAAAAATAGCCTATGGAGGAATGGGTTAAATTCCCATGCACACTATCTACCCTAATTACCTTTTAGGTATTTGAACACCCAATCTCCCCTCTCGAACAGTTTGTAAAGTTGAATAATGTAGAAACTAAAGAATCTAACATATCATATCATAAGCAAACAGAACAGACCCTGATCATACAGCTCGTACAGGATGAAGCTGATCTGGGTCTACTCTGTTTGCAAAGGCATTAAAAGGCATATTCATGGCGTAAAGGGTAAACATAGTTACATATTTTATGAAAACAGTAGACCCAAACCTACTCTGTTAATATAGATCTGCCAGGACCAAAACCCTTCTAGTGTATTATGCTATTACAAATATTAAAGGAATAAATATTCATACATACCTTATTTCTTACATAAATATTAATGAAGTAAACAGCTTAACCCATTTGCTCCCAGTGGATTCTTCCATGCTTATATATTGGATTAGTCTATTTTTTATCTAAGGGATGTCTGGTCTATATTTTCATTTTTGTTTTGTTTTATATTGAATTTCCTATCAGCAAACAGTGTAGACTCTGATCAGACGCCGCATTATGCGGCGTCTGATCAGAGTCTACACTGTTTGCCTATGTCCCATATATGGGGATCTTTGCAAATAAACAGTTTAATCTTGATCATAGGAAATCAGAATCATATAGTCTATAGAGCTAGTTATTCACAATTTATACAGAGGATATTAATGCATCAGTGCATAGGCATATCTGTAACATGCTTCAATCTCAAGTCCATCTCAAAGGATATTACTTTAGAGAAAATAATTTTTTAGAGTGAGTGTTTGTTGTTGTTTTAGTGTGGTTGCTTTTTGTGGTAATTTTTTTTATATATATTTTTTTTTTTGGGGGGGGGGGGGGAGTGGGGGAGGGGAGGGTGTCATGCATAAAATATCTATAAGAGCAATACAGTAAAACCTCTCTATAACGACCACTAAATTACATCAAGTATTTTGTGTTAAAGGCAGGTGGCTGCTTAAAGCAAGATGAAAGTAAAACAGAACGCTCCAACAGGAGCGTTCTGTTTTACTTTCACCTTGCTTTAAGCAGCCACCTGCCCTAAATACCAACTAATTAACCAAATTTATTTAGAGGTCGTTGTAGAGAGGTTTTACTGTAGTATAATATCATTTATCAAACGATGCTCATTCTACCTGAAGAAAATGAAACAAACCTTAAAAACTTAAATTTCCAGACTTTAGCTATAAGATCATTACTGTATGACAAAGATTCAATCTTATAATTTATATTCAATCATGCTTTATATGGATACAAAGTTATTGTAAATAGGAATATTATATTAAAATGCATTGAAACGTCAAAGTCTTGACAAAGTAAACAAATCTTCATTTTATTTCACTTCAAATAGCTGGCACTTTAGATGTGACAAGCATAACAAAATTCAAAACAAGGAGTGAAAAAAGAAAACTGAACTCTTAGCAATAATTATAACTTATTAATGTCATATTTAAACACTGGTTTCCATTTTAGCTTCTAAATTTTGTCAAATATTTGGAATCCTAATAACATGCAAAATGAATCTGCACCACATCAGAATTTTTCCAGTTTCAAAAAGAGTTTCATATTTACCCTAAATATTGGGACTTTCAATTTCTTCTCTCTTCTCATTTCTAAAGCTGAATAATATTCAATTTGGCTCAATTTTGATAACTTTAACCCTTTCCGTCATATTTATAAACATCTTTTCACACATCTGCAATCAAATTAGATCAACATCAGACAGCTCCTATAGGGTCTATTCTGGTTGCTAATTGAATCTGATAAATCTGTTTCTTTATTTCATTATTACTATTTTGTCCATGAATATTCAGTAGGTATTGAAATTTGGACTAAATATAGAACAGAGAACTGCTTAAACCAATATGAGACTGACACAGAAACAATTAGTGTAGATCGAGATCAAAGTATTCTTCAGGAGCAGTTTGAACTTGGACCAGGTGTTAAATTTGGTATAAATATCAGTCTTGGGGACAGGTTGCAGCTTAATGCAGGGTGAAAGTCATGCAGAAAGCTCCTAGAGGAGTCACCTGCCTAAAAACATCTAAATTCTTCCGAATATATGTCCCAATACTTAGGGTATTTAGAGTGTAATGACTTTGTTCACAGCTTGCTGAGAGTTTCATACATACCGTATTATTTCTAATAAACATCCCCGGGGTGTAACATTTTGAAAGGGAGGTGGTTACATAATGCAGAATGAAAGCAATGCTGAAAGCTTCCTGGGGGAGCTTTCTGTATTCCTTCAAGTCTTCATTAAACTACCACCTGTAGTTGTTTCATTCATTGTAAACCCTAGTTCCCCTTGTAAGGGGCATTAGTTATATTGGGGGCATTTATTAGGGAGAATACGGTAACTGTAAAAGGCAGGTTCAATACTTACGCTGTTGATGACAATGGATAAATACCATATCATCCATGAAAACCACAAAGGCATATATCCAGTATTTACTGAAAAATCATAACAAGCATACACTGTAAAATAACAGGATAAATATGTGGGAAAGTATACAAGATCAGCAAAAGAATGGGAATATAGACTTACCGCTACTTAAACAGGCAATGGTGTGTCCTTGACCTTGGTAACCATGGTGAAGAAATGTCTAAGCACTATGGAATACATGATCACGACAAATGAGGACAACATCTATGCTGATATATTTTTTTTCATCTTGGCAACCTACCCTTAGACCTTATAGGACATGCAAATTGATAAACCATACAGTTTATACCAGATGATCCCACCACCCCCTTTTTGATCAGAACAATTTTGACTAGTCCCAATTTGATCAAGCCTTTGAGACACTATTTACTGAGGGTTAATTAAGTATGGATTGAGCTTGAGGCAGTGTTACTCTGTCTTACCTGGAACCAAGCTATTTGCATTCTTGAATTGAAATATCAATACAGTTTCAGATACAATGTAACTGGAGGTTGGCAAATGCATTTTCATAATGCCAAGATTGGATTGGATTTTAACAAAGAAATTTGATTGTACCAGTGCATGCATTTCAATTAAATCACAACTGAGTGTTTGTATTAATCCCATTGTTTTCAGAACTGAGATATCACTCCTCTATTTTCAGAAATGGGACTTTCAAAACTGGGACATTTACCCCAATGTGAGTAGAACTGAGACATTTATCCTCATATCTGTAGAACTAGGCCATTTACCCCATTTGTTTTCAGAACTGGGCAATTTACCCCATTTGCTTTCAGAACTGGGCCATTTACCCCAATAGTAGGACATTTATTCCTCTGTAGAATTGGAACAACTCACTTGTTTACAAAAACTGGGACATTTGCATCCTTGTTTCCAAAACATGGACATTTATCCCTATGTTTGTATAACAGGGAAATTTGCACCCTTGTTTCCAAAACATGGACATTGACCCCTATGTTTGTAGAACAGGGATATTTGCACCCATTTGTAAAATTTGGACAATTTCACCCTTGTTTTCAGATCTGGGACACTTACCCCCATGTTTGTAGAACTGGAACATTTACCATCATGCTTGTAGAACTTGGAAAATTACCCCCTTTTTAGAACTGAACTATCTACCCCCATAATGGTAGAATGGGAACATTTACATCCATAAGTGAAGAACTGGGACAATTACTCCCATTTTTCAGAACTGGGACAACTCCACTACACTTTTAACCCTTTCCCTGTTCTATGTTTATATAAAATTTCAATACCTACTGAATATCCATTAACAAAATAGCTATAAAGAGTTATGCAAGGTGAAACATATTAGACATTTTAGAATGGAAAGAAACAGATCTTTCAAATTCTATTATCAAACAGTGTAGACCCTGATCAGACGGCTCCTCTAGGAGCCGTCTGATCTGGGTCTACTCTGTTTGCAAATGCGTGAAAACACGTTTATATGAGGGAAAGGGTTAAAAGTGAGACATTTACTCCCATTTTTCAGAACTGGGATATTCAGAAAAGGAACATTTAGCCCTTGGTTTGTAGAACTTGGGCATTTATCTGCATGTTTATATAACCAGGACATTTACTCCCTTTCAAGCAAACAGTTACTAATATCTGTTACCTATAATTTCATGATTTATTATAATGAAAAAAAAAATTGCTGCTTGAGATAGTTCTCTCCCATTATCATTTAAATTACCACAGCATAGAACATTAAAGGTTTTTGCCATAAATACATTAGTCAAAACACAAGGATAACTGAGCAGCAGTACAACTATACTCGCAAACTATCCCTGGCCTAAAGAAACTGAACAGAACGAGATACAAATCTCTTCATTAAATAAAAAAGGTGAAAAATGTCAAAACTTGTGACATATGTACAATACACAACAATAGGTAGGCAGAATATTGTCAAGTGACTATTGAAGCATATGACTGCAATAAATTCACTTTGTTGTTTGGGATAAAAGGAAAGGAAAAAAAATAAATATAAAAAATCAAAAAGGATATGAATGAGAATAGCACCTACCTTAAGTTGATTAACCCATTTGTGCCCAGTGCCCATTATAGTCTCAGGACATAGGCAAACAGTGTAGACCCAGACCAGAGAGCTGCTAAAGGAGCCCTCTAATCACGTTCTGCATTGTTTGCTGAAGCCATCGATGGCAATGGTTTATACCAGCAAATGTTGTGCCCCCTTAACCCATTCCCTCATATTGACGACTTTTGACGACTCTGTAAAAGTCACTTTGTGAAACCGTTGTGATAAATAGAGCATTTGCTCCTATAGGAGCAAATGCTCTATTTATCACAATGGTTTCAAACTACAAAATTCTAAAATTGAACTATTCTCTAGTTAATAGTTGTTTTCGGTAGATTTATTCAAAGAAGTATCTAAAAATAGCATATGAGGTAATGGGTTAATATGAAAAATGGATCAGTTCCAAAATAAGATCTTTACGATTTTTCTTTATACATGTATAAAATGGGAATAAATGGGTCAACTCTCTCCTGTCCAGTGTGCAAGACCTCTGTTTAAAACAAGTCACAACATTGAACCAATGAACTTGAAGGAAATGAACACAAATCAGCCTTATCATTGGTAAAAGGTCACTGTGACATTTGCAAGTAGCGTAAACAAAGGTCAGCCGGCACATTAGAAACACCATGCTGACTGTCATGCAATTCAACTGTACAGTAAAATCCCTCTACAATAATTAATCACAAAGAAGTCTTATTTTTGGTTTTTATGGCAGATGATAGCATCAGCCTTTACTCCATAATTCATTCATTCATTCAAAAAGTCCAGACAAGATACATAAATTAAAATATTTTCAAGAATAACTTCTATATTTCTCCACCAAACTCTATGTTGTGACCACTCTTGAAGAGACGATTCTAAGAGTGGTCACAACATAGGGTTGGGTGGAGATGCCAGGCATGCCAGGCATACTCCAACAGGATCATCTCCTTTATATGCTTTTGCAAACAGAGTAGACCAACAAGATGAGATGACTCCTTTAGGAACCATCTTATCAGGCTCTGCTCCCGTTGCTTATGAAATACTATAGATATGATTCTACTGTTTCTACTATGGCCAAAAATTCCTGTGTCCATATGCCATTACAAAAATTGATCTAATTAAAAATTTGTGGTGTCATGTATACTCCCATTCTGTATTAAGCAGTCCCTTTTACGTTGCAAACACCCATGTAAGAAATACAGACATCATTTAGACATACAGACATATTTATTAGCTGTTTATTAACCCTTCGCTTGCTGAATTTTAAAATACATTTCTCCTTCATTACCCATGCCCTATTGTATAATTACATATATCTTCACTGTGTACAAGTATTTCGCTGTGCAATCACTGCTGTGGAGTGCACTGGTTGCACAATCAACTTGTAAATAGTGCAGACCCTGATGAGACAGCTCCTGCAGGAGCTGTCTCATCTTGGTCTTCACTATTTACAGGCAGGTATACTGACGCGATTAGCAAGCGAAGGGTTAACAGAAGTTTTTGGCTGTTGCAGAAACGGAAGAAATGTATCTTTATTATATCACAAGCAAACAGAGCAGACCTTTTCATCTGGGTCTAATTTGCTTGCAATGGTATGAAAAAGGCATTTCTATGAAGTAGAAGATTAAATACACACATGTTTATTATTGGTTACTATAGAGAGGTCATACTATAATTAGTCCAAACAATCAGCACAGCATAGCCTCACATCAGATGAAGCATTTCCCAATATTCCGGCTCATCTTGGTTTAATTATTTGCAATGCCTCAATGTCCTTTTTTCCCATGATGCTGGCCACGGAATACTTACGCTGCTGGTGACAGTGAATATACACTATCTCCTCGAGGAATATCGTCAGTGCGTAGTCCCAGTAGTGACTGAAAAATCAGCAGTAGCACTATAACATCTACCAAAGTTTCACAGACCAAATCAGAGGTCCAGATAAGATGCGTAAATTAAAACATTTTCAAGAATAACTCCTTTATTTCTCCACCAAACCCTATGTTGTGACCACTCTTTAGAACCGTCTCCTTGAGACGATTCTAAAGAGTGGTCACAACATAAGGTTTGGTGGAGAAATGACGATTTCAGTACCTGAGTATGCACGTTTATCTTCGCTCTGCCATGTAAATCAAGACAAATTTACATCTCATTTGTGTATTTTTACTGCATAGTACAGAATTATGATGATATGAGTATATAAAACCTTTGTAAACAATGCAGACCCAAATCAAAGGGATCGGGGGGAGCCCTATGATCAGGATTTACACTGTTTGTCATAAAACTCAATGATAAATTTTGATTACAAGTGAAAGTGAAGAGCCACTTTTAATTAGTCAGCAGGTTAACAGTTAACCCTTTCCCTGTTCTATATTTAGGCAAAGTTTGTGTACCTACTGAATATTCATTAACAAGTTTGTTATTCTTGAAGGTGGAACATTGTAGACTTTTTAGAAAGTAAAGAAACATATCTATCAAACTCTAATAGCAAACAGAGTAGACCCTGGGTCTACTCTGTATGCAAATGCGTAAAAACACGTTTATATGAGGGAAAGGGTTAATGCTATTTTGCAAAAGGAATATTCAGTATACATTAAACTTGTTATAAACATAGAACAGGGAAAGGGTTAAGCGGCCATCCAAATGAGGTCTAATGATGGGTCTGTAAGGCAGATGGTAGCTTAATGCAGGTCAAAAGTAATGCAGAAAGCTCCTATGTTCAATAAATGATTGACCACTTAAGACGTCAGGTTCTACTGTATTATAGTTTGAAACTCTGCACTTTTTTATCAAAAAAAAAAGAAAGAAAGTAAAATGGGAAGAAAAATATTCCTTCTTTAAGAATTGTAGCAGGGAACAGTTTTTCCAGATAAAATTTTGAATCTGAAAGGGTCAACAACAAATTTGAGTTTCCCCCATTAACTCTTTAAATGCAAACAGTGTAGACCCAGATCAGAGGGCTTCTAGGGTAAATAGGATATTCATAATATACAAATTCCCTACAACACAGTTCTCTTGTTTGACACAGCAATTTTCAGATAAAAACTCTATCTTTTATAAATGAGACAATACATGGAAGTCGAGAAATTATTCACTACATTTTTTTAGCATTTCCTCCATAGGAGCAAATTAATGCTCTTATTTATCACAATGGTTTCAAAATTCACCTTTTCTATAATTAATGCTCCTAGCTTTTCGGTAGATTAATTGTAAGAAGTTGGGTCTAAGAATAGTGTAGAAGGGAATGAGTTAAATTGCCTTTTAGTCCTACACACATGAACATCATACATTATAAGTCTGCACTGACTGAAATATACATGATGAGTGATTGAAATATGTAACCCTTGAATGCTTAATTTTCAAAGTGGCATGGTCCATTGGTGTTTAATGATAAGGTCCATTAAGTATGAAATGGTGTAACTTGGTTTTAAATGACAAACCTTGGAGACCCTGATCAGAGGGCTCCTCTAGAAGCACTCTGACATGAGTCTACACTGTTTTCAAATGCTAGTGCACTTGTTTCCTGCAATCAAAAGATTAATAACATTAATTTAGTTAGTAAGAAATTCATAATGCAAAAGAACCTGTCCTAAGTGGCCATTGATTTTGAGTGTTAAAAAGCAGGTGATTGCTTAATGCAGGGCAAAAGTAATGCAAAAAGCTCCTATAGGAGATTTCTGCATTACTTTTGACCTGCATTCAGCTACCACCTGCCTTACAGACCCATAATGATACCTCTTTTTATGGCTGCTTAAGACAGGTTCTACTGTATCTCTCCATGCTCTATTTATCAGCAACCATTTTAAGTTAAAACTAAAGCATTCTGGATGCCATCCCATGCCAGAGCTGTACATATGGGGCATATTAGGACCTAATTAAACTAGAACTATCACTAAAGGTGATGAATACCCCCACACGGCAGCCTTGATTGCAAATCCAAGTTTTGAACATGTAACAGGACCAAATAACAAAAATACCCAAAGTTCAAATAGAGAAAATTCTGTAATTTATGCCAAATATCAAGTGAATCAGGTTGAAATTGAAGGAGGAGTTCAAAGTACAAGATTTTGCCTCCCAATTTCAAGGCCAAAGGTCAAGGTCAAGGTCACAGAGACCTGAAATTTGTGTCTTGCACATCTACTACTCCTGAGTAACATTTATGCCAAGTATCAAGTGAATCAGGTTGAAAGTGAAGGAGGAGTTCAAAGTACAAGATTTTGTCTGCCAATTTCAAGACCAATTTCAAGGCCAAACGTCAAGGTCAAGGTCACAGAGACCTGAAATTTGTGTCTTACACATCTACTACTCCTGAGTAACATTTATGCCAAGTATCAAGTGAATCAGGTTGAAATTGAAGGAGGAGTTCAAAGTACAAGATTTTGCCTGCCAATTTCAAGACCAATTTCAAGACCAAAGGTCAAAGTCAAGGTCACAGAGACCTGAATTTTGTGTCTTGCACATCTACTACTCCTGAGTAACATTTATGCCAAGTATCAAGTGAATCAGGTTGAAATTGAAGGAGGAGTTCAAAGTACAAGATTTTGTCTGCCAATTTCAAGACCAATTTCAAGGTCAAAGGTCAAGGTCAAGGTCACAGAGACCTGAAATTTGTGTCTTGCACATCTACTACTCCTGAGTAACATTTATACCAAGTATCAAGTGAATCAGGTTGAAAGTGAAGGAGGAGTTCAAAGAACAAGATTTTGCCTGCCAATTTCAAGACCAATTTCAAGGCCAAACGTCAAGGTCAAGGTCACAGAGACCTGAAATTTGTGTCTTACACATCTACTACTCCTGAGTAATATTTATGCCAAGTATCAAGTGAATCAGGTTGAATGTGAAGGAGGAGTTCAAAGTACAAGCTTTTGCCAGCCAATTTTAAGACCAATTTCAAGGCCAAAGGTCAAGGTCAAGGTCACAGAGACCTGAAATTTGTGTCTTGCACATCTACTACTCCTGATTAACAATTATGCCAAGTGTCAAGTGAATCGGGTTGAAACTGAAGGAGGAGTTCGCCGTACAAGATTTTGCAGACAGACCGACCGCCGGACCGACCGACCGACCGACCGACAGGCTGATTCCAGTATACCCCCCTCAAACTCTGTTTGTGGGGGTATAATTAACCCTTTACTCCATAACTTAAACTTTTTACTACTTTGCAAACAGGGTAGACCCAGATCTGACAGCTCCTGTAGGAGCTGTCTGATCATTGTCTGTTCTGTTTGCTTATGAAATACAGTAATATAGATATGATTCTACAGTTTCCTGTGTTCTTGCGCAATTAGAAAAAGAAAATCTTATTCATATTCATTGTTTCTTACATGAATATTCATGGAGTTAAAATATCTTTAATATTTCTCTGCCAAGCCCAATCTTGCTGCAACTTATCAGAATCACCCTGGAGAGGCTAAGAAATAATCAACTTTGCTAGATCTGGGTCCCTGCTTATAAAGCTTTTAGTTGAGTCTGAATTTTGTTCTCAAGCTTTTGATTGGTCAGATTTGAGTTCTCAAGCTTTTGATTGGTCAGATTTGAGCCAAAGGCTCAAATCTGATCAATCAAAAACTTGAGAACGAACTCAGACTCAACTAAAAGTTTTATAAGCATGGACCCAGTGCAATCTTGCCTACAGCCCAACATGCTGTTATTATCAGGGTCATTCAATTTATCATTATGGCATAGAGTAATGGCAAACAAGTCAAGGTTCTTACCACCATGCCTGCCATATACATTAGACTCCTAAACCCTTAACTCCATAAATACGCCTTTGCAAACAGAGTAGTCCCAGATTAGACAGCTCCTGTAGGAGCTGTCTGATCAGCTAGGGTCTGCTCTGTTTGCTTTATGAAATAACATAGATAAAATTCTACCATTTCTGTCATGGCCAAAATTTGATATGTTCATATACTATTAAGAAAATTAATATTCATGTCATCATTTCTTACATGAATATCATAGGAGGAAAGAGTTAACCATTTATACAGGAAAAATGATTGTATCAGCAATTTTGCAAACAGTGTAGACCCAGATCAGAGGTTATCTTGAAGAGTCCTCTGAATAGGGCCTGCATACTTTATTTTTTCAAACTCCTCTAACAAATTATACCCGTTCATGCTGTGTAGACTATACTGTTAACCTCTTCTCTCTTATAAACACTTTTTCATGCCTTTCCAAACATAGTAGACCAAGATCAGACGTCTCCTTAAGTAGCCATCTGGTCAGGGTCTGCTCTGTTTGCTGTTAAAATTACAATGGATCTGACACTAAAGTTGCTACCAGTACCAAATTCAACAGCACATACATGTATGCCGTTAAAAAAATTCAGCTAATACATATTCATGATGCTAATATTTGTTACATGAATATTCAACACGAGTAGGATCAAATACTCAAAGACCATTCCATAATGATAATCAGCATTTTTATACGATTGAAATGCTTAACCTATACAAGGATGAATTTCTAAAATTCAAACAGCATTTTTATACAGTTGAAATGCTTAACCTTTACAAGGATGAATTTCTAAAATTCAAACAGGTCAAGCTTATGGTGAATATTTAGAAACTTTTCTAAAGAAAAGTATATGACAAATAGTGCAGACCCCGGTGAGAGGGCTCCTATAGGAGCCCTCTCACCGGGGTCTACACTGTTTGCAAAGGACATTAGTGGCTTGTGTCACACACAGTAAGGGTTAATCAAAACTAACTCTACTCCATTTGAGAAAACTAAGTTTTTCCAAGTAAAATGATCAAGAATGGAAATAAGTAATTCATTCAGAAGATGGGATGTTGTAGATGTAAAAAACAAAACCCATACAAAGCGAGCTGGGATTCCCTTATTCCAAACTAAAGAACTAACCCCTATCACTTACATATCTGTATATCCTTATGTGATATTCCTGTACATAAAAAATGGAAGTTACATTGTATTTACAACAACAGAGTAAATAAGCCATGTAAAAGATAGGCTTCCCTCCTGTGTTTGTACACAGTATAACTTGCCTGCAGCAACCATATAATGAATCAAAATTGAAGGCTAAAAGAGCAGGTGGTTGCTTAACCCATTCCCTCATAGACTATTTTTAGATCCAACCTCTTTGAATAAATCTACCGAAAAGTAGCATTAACCAGAGAAAAGGAAAATTTAAGAACTTTGTAGTTTAGAAACCATTGTGATAAATAGAGCATTTGCTCCTTAGGAGCAAATGCTCTACTTATCACAATGGTTTCAAAAAGTGACTATTACAGAGGCGTAGAAAGGTATATTCATGGAGGAAAGGGTTAATTAAAATATAATGCAGGATAAAAGTAATGCCGAAAGCTTTCTGCATAAATTCCATTCTGAATAAGAACACCCAGAATTAGATTTTATGTTGGTGGTCACTATAGACAGGTTTTACTGGTATTGTATTTTATGTCAATTAGACTATGTACGGTTGTGAACTAGATGATGAAGGGCAACTAAACCACAAAGTAAACAAACAAGGTTAACCCGTGTGAATGGAGGTCAATACAATTTGCAATCTGTGTAGACCCAGATTAGAAGTCTCTTGAAGGAGTCCTCTGATTGTGGTCTGCACTGTTTGCTATTCCGAATTCTTTTCTGAAAACTTTTCTCTACATGTACTGAATGGACTTTACCTTTCAACTAGATGCTCACAGACAGCATGTCCATCCCTAACATAGACAAAATTTATTAACAAAATAAACAGAAAAGGGAGATCACCAGAGCTATGGTTCTTGTACTTACACACTGTTTACTCATGTTTAAGACATGTGCCAAATCATATTGAATTCCGACCATGCAAAATAAAATTATGACTCAGACAAAATCTATGCAAACATGATATCTAGTGATGCTAGAGTTATAGTTCTTGAACACAAAAACACTATCTATAATCATGATTTAAATATGACAAATTAATTTGAATTCTGTAAATGTAAAATAAAGTTATGGATATACACTCAACAGCCATTTTGGTGACTAGGTGGAACTGACAGCAAGGAAACTCAACAGAAAAGATGGTCATAAAATTTCAACATTCAAAGGGTTCACATGAGTCTTGTGAGAATATGCCAATGTTTCCCTTTTCTTAGATAAAGTTTTAAAGGGCCATAACTCAATTCAGATGAAAAATATTGGATTGATTGTTAAATCGTAGCCCCTATAATAATGAATAAGCATGGGAAATTTTATGAGACAATCTCTACAAAATATTAGAATTAACTACAGCAGACTTAAAACGTTTTTGATCACAAATTGTTTAAACCCATATAAAAACTTGTCTACAGTACATTCCAATTCTAGATTGACCTCACCTCCTGTCACATTCTTCATCCCTCTCCTCACAGCAGCCGTTCATGAGCTGATTAGGTGTCCACATGATAGTGAGACCCTCAGCTGTTTGATGCAAGGACAGGTACCCAGCCAGGGCCTCCACACCTTCTTTCTGTGTACAGAAAAACAGGAAAGCATTTAACATTGTCTAGGTTTTATTTATCCTTTACTCCAGAATCCCGCCTTTTAACTCACTGTTCTATGAATATTCATGGACAAAATAGTTATAATGAAATATGGAAGGTGAAACATCATAGCCATTTTAGAAACTTAAGAAACAAATTGATCAAATTCCTTAAGCAAACAGAGCAGCCCCTGATCAGACGCCTCCTATAGGAGCCATCTGATCTGGGTCTACTCTGTTTTCAAATGTGCGAAAATATATTTATATGAAGGAAGGGGTTAATGCCTTTGCAAGCAGTATAATCCCAGCTCAGACAGCTCCTGTTGAAGATGTTTGCATATCTATTTGCATATGTCTCACATCTGATTCTCTAGTGTCATGGCAATAAATCTCCTAATTTTATATTTTTATTTCATGAATAAAATTATTTAATATTCATAATAGAGTTTTGTATGAATATTTACCATTCAACACAAATTAATTGTCATTTGTATAGTAGAACCTATCTTGACCATTTCCCTCATATACATGTAAACGTGTTTTCACGCATTTGCAAACAGAGTAGACCAAGATCAGACGGCTCCTATAGGAGCCGTATGATCAAGGTCTGCTCTATTTGCAAATTAAATTTCTGTTTCAGTAGTTTCTAAAATGGCTACAATCAAGCAACAAAATATCTCCTGTAGGAGCTGTCTTGGGTCTACTCTGTTTGCAAATGCTAGAAAACACGTTTCTATGAGGGAAAGGGTTAACCCTTTACTCCATGAATATTCATGTAAGAAATAATGGCATCATATAAAGGGTTAACTCTTTCCATGTTTTGTGTTTATTTCAAATTTCAATACCTGCTGACTATTCCTGGACAAAATAGTTACAATGAAATATGGAAGATGGAATACTGTAGCCATTTTAGAAAGTAAAGGAATATATCTATCAAAATACCATTAGCAAACAGAGCAGACCCTGATCAGATGGCTCCTCTAGGAGCCATCTGATCTGGGTCTACTCTGATTGCAAATGCGTGAAAATATGAGGGAAAGGGTTAAGCCAGGCAGACTAAGCAAATTGTGCACTCTCAGATCAAACTGCTTCTGAAATAGCCATTTAATCAGTGTCTACACTATTTGTTACGATGTCAGTCTAATTCAAAGTTATCAAAGTAGTACAATGTTTTCTGACGGAGAGAGAAAACAGGGTGAAAAAATATTTAGAATAAACATTCTATCACAAATTTGCATATAAACTGGAAAGACTGGTACAGAGATTATTTGGTACTTCTCTCCTGAACACAAGGATTCCAGGAATAAACCGTAGAAAATGGCAGCTGCATAATTAACCCTTTATTTCATGAATATTCATGTAAGAAATAATGAATATAAAGCAGATGTTTGTTTTTTTTATAAAAGGCATATGAACAAGAATGTTTGGCAACGGGAAAAACTGTAAAATCAGATCTATTCTTTTCCATAAGCAAACAGAGCAGACCCTGATCTAATGACTCTGATCTGGATCTTCTCTGTTTACAAAGATATCAAAAGCAATGGCTATTAGGTACAGGCTTAAGAAACAATTTTTGAACATTAACCTTATCCCTCAAATAATTCCAATCCAGTGACGTTTACACAAAATTGCCGAATCTGATTGGTTGAAATTTGACATTCATTTCTCAATGAATGTAAAGGGCTGGTTCTCTGTCGTTGCTCCATGGTTTACATAAAGTCGGTAACCAGTAGCCGATACACTATGGAACTACTTCTTTTTACTATGCATGAAGTTCTATTTATAGACAAATTCCTTGAAGCCATGTTGACGTAGAATTATTGGGAGAAAATGTTGTTTTGAAGTTTTGTGGAGCCCGTATTTTGAAATTTAAGTGTTAAGAGTGAAACTTATGGTGAAAAGCAAGTGATTGTATCAACATCAAGAGCCAGCAGAGCCAGGCGGCTCGCATGGTGTAGAAAGAAAAGGACGAGGTGAACTTCTGGGAGGTGGGATTGACTGTTTATTTTTCGGATGGAAGTAAAGTGGTGATCGGCAGTGATCACCTGTGTTGATTTGGAGAAAACAAAGCGAGGGCTACAGGTCAGACTTAGTGTCAAAGTTTCATGGCCACTCTGCAAGTAATAACAAGACATCTCCCCGTGAAATCAGTTATTTCAGGACGACAACGTACTGGTAGGATAGCTGTTTACCAGGCCAGAAATAACATTTTAGGTCCAATTCTTGGCCTGTACAGTCACCGGGATTTGAACATAATTGAGAATACTTGGCTGTAGATCTATATCAAACGTAAACTTTCATGTAGAGTGCATTTTATTGAAAATAAAAGGGATTTGTTCAAGAGATTTTGAGGATCTGGACACGTATTCCACTGGTCTATGTTCAGAGCTTATATACAGGTCGATTCCAAGGAGAGTTGTGCAAATTAATCGATTAAGAGGAAATATGACAAAGTAGTAAGGTAGGACATGTGTTGAAATAATTCTGTTTATTGCTTTTTAGATCTAGTTATTGTTAACTTCCATTTGTTGCAACTAGGTCAAATAGTTGCGAACAGTCTATGATACGTCATCTATGACGTAGGATACAGTACACAAAGTGACATAGTTGTTAGAATGTGTATCGATTGAATTCCTACGCACGGAACTAAAATAGCCAATGTCAAATTTGTTTTTATGTCTACAGGCAACACTTTTTAAAAGGACAGATTGGTGGAATTATAAAGATTGAATTACATTTTGGTTGTGTTCATCGATGTATAAATCCAGACTTGATCACACACAACTTTTTACATGAATTCCTTTGGAATTCATGCAAGTTGTGTGTGATCAGGCTTGGATTTATACATCGATGAACACAACCAAAATGTAATTCAATCTTTAAATGAACGCATTTCCATGAATTTGCAAACAGAGTAGACCAAGATCCTATAGGAGCCGTCTGATCAGGGTCTGCTCTGCTTTCTAATGAAACTTGACAGTTCTAGTTCTGTAGTTTCTAAAATGGCTACAATGTTCCACGTTCCATATTTCATTATAGCTGTTTTGTCCATGAATATTCAGTAGGTATTGAAATTGGGAATACGTAAACATAGAACAGGGAAAGGGTTAAGACAGGTTCATAAATATTGATAACTTAATGATTTTCTGTCTGTAAACATGAACTCTGGACATAGTGATAGGAGTCCCAAGTGACTCTCATTGTATGAATGTCTGTAAAATCTTTAATCAGCATCTATTTTCACTTTTTTTTTATTTTTAACTTTTTTTTTCAAAAATGCTGTTTGACAAGTAATTCCATGTTTCATCAGACACCAAATTGACGCCTCTATAAAGTTACCTTTGGAAACTATTGTGATAAAAAGAGCAGTTTCTCCATAGGAGCAAATGTTCTATTTATCACAATGGTTTAAAATTACAAAATTCTAAAAAATTCCTTTTCTCTAGTTAATGCTCTTTTTCGGTAGATTTATTCCAAGAGGTTGGATCTAAAAATATGAGTGAATGGGTTAATGCTCCTTTTCAGTAGATTAATTCAGAGGTTAGGTCTAAATATATAGCCTATGAGGGAATGGGTTAATAACTCACCGGCTGAACAAGTACATTGTTCTTCCCATACAAGAGAGTGGATCTTGAGTTCTGATGGAGAGACTCAACATATTCTCGTGCTGATAGGTGGAAACTTTTAGAGCTTTCCTCACTGCTGCTGCTAGCATTGCGTCGTATCTGATATATAAAAGAAAATATACTTTATATCTACACTGAAATAGAATAAGTCAGTCCTGTCACTTATAATCCTTTACCTCATGAATGTACATGTGGGATTTCAATCTGTTCTGTCCTTTCATCTGTTAGTCCATCTATTTGTCACACTTTTTTGAGTCACCCATAGCTCCAAAAGTGATTGACCGAAAGTCATGAAATGTCACAGGACTGGTGATTACAATGCACACTTTCACATCTGGGTTTTGATATGCACCCAGTAACATAAGAGAGTTACACCCTTGTCATACATAATATCAGAGTTGCTACCTTGTAAAAGGTCATTCTAGAGTTGATAACTGTTATAGTCCATAATGTCAGATTTCAAAATGAATCACTGAGTTACAGCCCTTGTCATAGCTCATAATAGAGTTACAGCCCTTGTCAAAGGTCATACTAGTTACAGCCCTTGTCATAGGTCATACTAGTTACAGCCCTTGTCATAGGTCATACTAGAGTTACAGTCCTTTTCATAGCTCATACTAGAGTGATATACCTTTTCATAGCTCATACTAGTGTTACAGCATTGTCATAGGTCATACCAGAGTAACATCCCTTGTCATAGGTCACACTAGAATTTCAGCCCTTAACCCATTACCTCAAAGGCTATTTATAGATACCTCTTTGAATTAATCTACCGAAAAGGAGCATTAATTAGAGAAAAGGAAAATGTTTACAATTTTGTAAGTTTGAAACCATTGTGATAAATAGAGCATTTGCTCCTGTAGGAGCAAATGCTCTATTTATCACAATGGTTTCACAAAGTGACTTTCACAGAGTCGTCAAAAGTCGTCAATATAAGGGAAAGGGTTAAAATTGTCATAGTCCATACAGCTCTTGCCATAGGCCATACCAGAGAAACAGCCCTTGTCACAGGTCAAACCAGAGCTACAGCTCTTGTCATAGACCATACCAAAATTACAGCCCTTGTCATATGCCATACCAGAATTACAGCTCTTGTCAAAGGTCATACCAAAACTTACAGCCCTTGTTGTAAGTCATACGGTGATACCAGAGTAACAATCCTTCCATAGGCCATTACAAAATTAACAGCCCTTGTAATATGTCATACCAGACCTACAGTCCTTGTCATAGGCCATACCACAGTTAAACATAAGTGAGGGCATCTGTGTAAGGACACTTTCTAGTTACTTAAACAAAATAAGGCCAGCTCCGTTTATGGTGTAAACATCACAGTCTGGTTTGTAATAGTGAATTTACTAGAATACAATATATTAACCTTTTTCTCCAAAGAAATGTTTTTTACCATCTTTGCAAACAGTGTAGACCCATATCAGAGAGCTCCTGTAGGGCCATCTGATCAGGGTCTGCTCTATTTTGTTTATGAAATAATACAAATCGAATTCTACAGTTTCTGCCATGACCAAATGTCATATGTCATTCTAAAACTTCAGCCAATTAATATGCATGGAGTAAATGGTTAATAGTGATTTTGATGATAGATTTCTATGAATATGCAAGAAGGGTGGGGTCAGTTCAAGATCTGATTTAGCACATGAACAAATTTACTTAATGTTTTGATGCCAGGAAAAAAATATGAAATAGACTGAAGAACAAGTCACCACAAAGTCTTGGACCTTTCTGTATATGCTTACTTGAGTCCTAACCTGTAGCCCTGGGCGTTTGGGTGACCCTGGTGACCCTGCCCCTGAGGTCATGTGATGTCCACTAGAGTGTATTCTGTGTCGCTGAACAAGTTCGTCAGCTGGAGGATCTGTCCAAAAGTGGTCGGACGTCTTCATTTTTGTGTAGTCTAGAGCACATGGTCCCACTGAAAACAGATGCAGCAAACTATTACTACTGTGTCAGATAAAAAGTCTTCATTCTAGCATTTAACCCTTTACTCCAAAGATTATGCCTTTTAATGCAAACAGACCCAGATCAGACGGCTTCTAGAGGAGTGATCTGATCAGGTTCGCTCTGTCTGGTTATGGAATAATATAGATCTGATTCCACAGTTTCTGCGGTGGTCTAAATTTCCTTTGTTCATGTGGCATTATAAAAATTAATATAATTAATATTCATGATGTCATAATTTGAAAATTTAAAGGACTGGTGTCAGTCATACACAAGCATGGGACAATGGACATTCTACTATAATAAACGTGAGCACTTTATACTTACTGCTCAAGAGAGATAAAATTGAACCTTAATCCCATACTCCATGAGTATTCATGGAAGAAATAAAGATGTCATGAAAATTAATTAGATTCAGTTTTACAAGCATATGAACACAGGAAATGTTAGACATGACAGAAATTGTAGAGCCATATCTATATTAGTCCATAAGCAAACAGAGCAGACCCAGATCAGACGGCTCATAGGAGCTATCTGATTTAGGTCTACTCTGTTTGCAAAGGCATAGAAAAGCATATATATATATGGAATCAAGGGTTAACATACGGAGGTAAAAGTTCTTTTTCACTTCTCCATGTTGTTATCTGTGTTAACCCTTTCCCTCATATAAACGTGTTTTCACGCATTTGCAAACAGAGTAGACCCAGATCAGATGGCTCCTAGAGGAGCCGTCTGATAAGGGTCTGCTCCGTTTGCTAAAATAATTTGATAGTTCTGTTTATTTACTTTCTAAAATGTCTACAATGTTGCACCTTACATATTTCTTTATAACTATTTTGTTAATGAATATTCAGTAGGTATCAAAATTTGGAATAAACATAGAACAGGGAAAGGGTTAAACCCTTACTTCAAATTAACACTTTTTCATATCTTTGCAAATGGAGTAGACCCATATCAGTTGACTCCCTTCTGTAGAAGCTGTCTGTTCTGGGTCTGCTCTGTTTGCTTATAAAATTATGGTAGATCTGATGCTACAGCTTCTGTCAATACCACAACATCCGGTGTACATATGCCTTTATAAATATTCAACTAATAGATATTCGTGATGTCATTATTTCTTACATGAATATTCAACAGCCCCTTTATTGTTAATAAGTTTACAATTGTTATAAAAAGACAGAAAAGCTATTTAACTATTCATCTCATAAAAACACCTTTCATAAGCAAACAGAGAGGAGTCTGATCAGATGGCTCCTACAGGGGCTTTATGATCTTGACCTACTCTCTTTCCAAAAGTATCAAAAAACATCTCTATGAGGTAAAGGTTCAACCCTTTCCCTGTACAATTTTGCCCCCATGGACTGTAGTACAACAGTGTTGCATCAACCCTTTCCCTGTACAATTTTGCCCCAAAGCATGGACTGTAGTACAACAGTGTTGCATCAACCCTTTCCCTGTACAATTTTGCCCCATGGACTGTAGTACAACAGTGTTGCATCAACCCTTTCTCTGTTCAGCATTCATGTAAGAAATAAGTACACCATGAATATTTATTAGCTGACATTTTATAATGTAAACTTTTCAAGGGATATTTTTGCCTTGACGAAAACTAGAATCAGACCAATATCATGTCAAAAGCAAACAGAACAGACTCTGATCAGATGGCTCCTATAGGAGTTGTCTGATCTGGGTCTACTGTTTGCAAATGCGTGAAAAGGCATTTATATGAGGGACTTTAGGGTTAACCCTTCACTCAAATTAATAGGCCTTTCTATGCCTTTTTAAACAGAATACACCCTAATCAGATGCCTCCTACAGGAGCCGTCTGATCTGGGTTTGCTCTGTGTGCTTACAATATAATATAGGTATGATTCTATGGTTTCTGCCATGTGTTCATGTGCTATTATAACAATTAATGTAATTGATGATGTCATTATTTCTTACATGAATATTTATACAATAAAGGATTTAACCTCTCAATGGGTAATTATATAACTCATGTAAGAAATAATGACATCATGAATCTTTATTAGCTGAAATTTCATAATGTAAGATTTTCATGGGAATTTTTGGCCTTGACACAAACTGAATGGCGAATATCGTGTCATAAGCAAACAGAGCAGATCCTATTAGGAGCCGTCTGATCTTTGTCTACTCTGTCTGTGTAGGCATGAAAAGATGTTTATATATAGAAAGGATTAAGCATGACTGTGCTTTTGATGTGACACAACTGCCACAGCCAATCAGAAAATCTTGTATTAACCCTTTCCATGTTTTAAACATTTATCCCTACTTTCTTAAACATTTATCCCCTTCCCTCATATTGACGACTTCTGACGACTCTGTAAAAGTCATTTTGTGAAACCATTGTGATAAATAGAGCATTTGCTCCTAAAGGAGCAAATGCTCTATTTATCACAATGGTTTCAAACCTACAAGAGTCATCTAATCTGGGTCTACTCTGTTTGAAAATGCATGAAAACCTGTTTATATGAGGGAAAGAGTTAAGGTATCATTTGTGGCATCTCAAAAAGCATGTGGCTGTTTAACCTTTGACCTCATGAAAATTTAAGTAAGAAATAATGACGTATGTATATGAAAACAAGAATTTTGACTATAGCAGAAACTACATTCCATAAGCAAACACAGCAGATCCTGATCAGACCCGAGTCCTACAGTAGCCATCAGATCTGTATCCATGCTTATAAAACTTCTAAGTTGAGTCTGAGTTTGTTCTCAAATTATTAGCTGAATTAAATATATGATGGCATAATTATGCACACAGGATGTTTTGGCTCAGGAAGAAACTATAGAACTATACCATAAGCAAACAGAACAGACCCAGATCAGAGGGCTGCTACAGGAGCAAACAGAGCAGACCAAGATCAGATCAGCTCTGAGGGCTCCTACGTACAGGAGCCATCTGATCTGGGTCCTCTTCTGTTTGTAAATGCGTGAAATGCGTTTATAAGAAGGGAAGGATTAAAGACCTAAAATTACTCTGAGTGATGGCATCAAACTGGTTTTACTATACTTTCTGGATTATTGAACCAGCCACGATAAAGAAATTCCCTTGTGGATGTTTGCCAGCAATTACAGAAGACAAGTGATAAAAATCCATTTCATAACAATTACAGATTGTCCAATATGCAGGCCTGTGCTATTGATCTGTGTGCAAGTAACGTGCCATTCCCAAGTAATGTTCAGTTTCCATATATGACAGACAGAGCCATACTAAATTCTCGCTAATTTTCTACTTAGCTACCCTATTACATCCCAGCAAATGGATGACATTTCTAAAAGTAGCATCTTTTCTGTATTGGTATGTATATTTGTAGTAACCCGTTACCTATTGAATATTCATTTCAGAAATAAATGACATCATGAATATTTATTAGCTGATTTTTTATGACGGCATAATTATATACATCGGAAATCTTTGGTACTACATGTAGTAGAAATAGAGTAATATCTATTGTGATAACATAAGCAACTAGAACTATCACTAAAGGTGATGGAATACCCCCACTCAGCTGCCTTGATAGCAAGTCTGCCATGGACAGACATGCTACGGACGGAGGGACCACAGACGGACATGACACAGACGGACATGACAGACCACGGACACAAATGCCATGGACAGACAGAAGGACCACCTAAATGAGACTTGGGGCCTTCGACTAAGGAGCCATACCAAAGGGCCATTTGTCCAAATTAAAGAGCCACTGTAGGTCTGATATGGGCCCATTCCATCGGACAGGCAACCTAAAAAGGGCCATTTTGCCCCTGGACGTCTATGACACCAAAACTTGGGCAGGTTTTTTTGGGGCCATTTCTGTAATGAATTTTGTTAATACCCCCTGATACCTTTACGACGATAAACAAGGGGCCATGGCCCCTTGCTGTAAAATATAAGGGTGAAACGGTATCTTACGGTACACGTGTACCATGGTTTATACGATTACGGTTCGGTTTTCGGTATTTATTTCCACTTTACTGTACGTACCGAACATATCGTAATGTCTAGGGACGAATCTGCCGTAATAATATAAAAGCCGTTCTCTGATTGGTTCATTCTATAAATAATATCCAATTAGATTACGCGTTAAGTACATTACACATAGTTTACATACATAGCTTCTCCGGAGGGAAACGAAAGTGCATATTTGAAACTGTTCCCAAATTGAAAGATGCACCAACAAGCTACTGGTCGAAAGTTTGGAAGTCTTTTGGCTTTCGGGAAGGCCAGTCTGAGAGCAGAATGGCAACATGTCATGTAAGCGTTGTTTCGCGGACGTGCCGTATAAAGCACGTTGAATGCAAACTGACTGTTGTAGAAATTACTGATGATAGACGAGAGAGTTATTGTTATTAATCCTTAATGTGCTGGGTATTATTATATAATAGACTTAAACTCTGCTCTGAGATTTTCAATCATAGTCCATTGAAAACTGTGTGGACTAAGATAAGCTGTCTTATTAAAATGTGACGTTTGAATGTGACAGCTGCTCAGGGCTTACACTGTTTGCAATGCACTTTGGTTGGAAATCTTATAGCACTTAGGCTCATTTTTTTTTATCATCCTACAAAAAAAGTCACGTCAAACTGTTAAACTTGAATAATATTTATAGACAAACAGTGCAGTCCAAGATTATAAAACTTCTAATCATATCTACACTGTTTGCAATGCTTTGTTTACTTGTTTCCAGCACAGTGTTGGTTATTTTAAAGTTCCAGTTGAAGAGATTATTAGAAAGTGATATTTTCCATAGAAGGAGATTTGTATTTTAAGAACTATAAATCAATAGTCTATGACATGGTGTTCAGTATTACATTATTTTAGTGTTTTTCCCTTCATACACTTGACTGTTTATAATTTTAAGAGATTAATCATCATCTTTGTTAGCTGTGGCAGTTACTGATTCTAGTTAAAACAAATTAATTCAAAAGGGTTTTTTTCTAGGTAAGCTTCAAAATTATGTTTACAAGATAAAAATTTGTGTACCGAAAATGTACCGAACCGTGGCTCATGTACCGTGTACCGAACCGAACCGTGGGGGTAGTGTACCGTTTCACCCCTAGTAAAATAGCCCCTAGTATACCTTCCAACCACTAGAAAGGCCCCCAGTCTCTTTTCAGTTCAGATCAACTGACAAACTGACTCCTATACACCCCCTCTCAAACTTTGTTTGTAGGAGTATAAAAAGAGTAAACAGGAACCGTCTGACTTGGGTGTACTTTGTTTGCCAAGTTTATATGAAGGAAAGGGTTAACCCTTTACCTGATAATGAAGCTTGTACCCCCTTTTCAAATAGAATACATCCAGATCTGATGACTCCTGTAGATGCCATCTGATCAGGGTCTACTCTGTTTGCCGATTGATTTATATAAATTTGATTATAGAGTTTTTGCGATTGCCAAAAAATCCTGTGTTCATATACCATTAAAAAACTTAACTCTTCTCCTAATTAACTCTTTGCCTTTACAAACAGAGGAGATTCAGATCAGGCAGCTCCTGTAGCAGTCGTCTGCTCTGTTTGCTTACGATATTATAATAAATCTGACTACAGTTTCTACCAATACCAAACACTCTTGTGTACATACAATATTCACAATGTCATTATTTCTTATATGAATATTCAACAGATAAAGGATGAACCCTGGTTCCCTGTTCTATATCTATTCCAAATTTCAATACCTACTGAATATTCATGGACAAAATAGTTGTAACAATGAATAGTTACAAACTTGTAACAATGAAATATGGAAGGTCAGGAACATTGTCACCAGTTTACAAAGTAAAGAAACAGATCCTTCAAATTCCATTAGCAAACAGAGCAGACCCTGATCAGACGGCTCCTATAGGAGCCGTCTGATATGGGTCTACTCTGTTTGCAAATGTGCAAAAATATGTTTATATGAAGGAAAGGGTTAAGTCATTTGGCCTGTTAGGTCTCTATCCGCCTGTTGTAGTACTCATGATTTATTCATCTGCCATCAGACTTAGTTTCTGATGATTCTGCACAACAGCATTGCCTATTCTAAGCTATTGCACCTCCTGAGAAATGCTGGCATATACCTGTACAAGTAGCGTCAGATTCGCCATGAACTATGCAGACAGTCTGGATCCAGATGAGATGTCAAGTAATCAGGATTCAAACTGTTTGACATTTGGACTGTATCTTTCAAGGGAAAGAACAGAAATTTTTTAGAAGATGACATTATATAAATATCACATCCTATGGAGAGAGACAGCACGTACTGTCAACCCGAGGTTGGTTATGTCCACCGAGGCGTTAGCCGAGGTGGACATGACCATACCGAGGGTTGACAGTACGTGCTTTCGCTCTCCATAGGATGTGATATTTATTTTATTATACCGAACGGCACAATCAATTTAACAAAAATAATTATTCAATGGCAACAATATACAGTTTTAAACAAAAGTTATAGAGCTACTCGTTGCTTAAAAGTCGCGGAACAGCTTCACATTTCTATTCATTACACGTTATAAGTACTTGTGGAGTCTATTTCAGTGTTCAATCTTGACAGATCCTCCTCCGAAATAGTTGCATAACACGACATTTCTCAAACATATGAACAAAAACAAAGCAATTGTCATTATTACGTTCGTTGATCAAATTGCAAGCGTCAATTGACGTCAGTCGGATGACGTCACGCACACAATTTAATAAGCGCTCACTGATCTAGATGTTCCGTGCCCATGGTAGCGGGAGACAGTATTTTTCTGACAGTATTTTTTTTCCCGCTGGGCCTGACAGTATTTCTATGTCACGGTGGCCTATGGGAAATTAACATTGTAAATGAAATTGAGGTATAATAATGCCTTTTACTTAACTCTTTTCCTCATACAAACACCTTTTCATGTGTTTGCAAACAGAGTAGACCCAGAACAGATGGTTCCTATAGAAGCCATCTGATCAGGGTCTGCACTGTTTGCTAATGGAATTTGGTAGATCTTTTTCTTTACTTTTTGAAATGGTTACAATGTTCCACCTTCCATATTTCATTTTAACTATTTTGTCCATGAATATTCAGTAGGTATTGAAATTTGGAATAAACATAAAACTGAGAAAGAGTTTATTATCCTGCATTTTTACACTTTTACAAACAAAGCAGACCCAGCTGCGGTGTGTACCTTTTGCTTACATGTTGAAGATCTCATTTTCCACATACAAGGGCAATAAATTTCCTTGCAGTACACTTTTGATACAAAAATTAAGTTATTAAAATACATAACTAGTGGAGTCTTTGCACTAATTTTGATCGAGTAAAGAACTGAACAACCCTTGACACCATGAATATTCATGTAAGAAAATAATGACATTATGAATATTTATTAGATTAGTTTTAAAATGGCAAATGGACACAGGAATTTGAACTGTAGAATTATATCTACCGGTACATATATAATATTACATAAGCAAACAGAGCAGATCCTGATCTGACGACTCCTACAGAAGCCATCTGATCTGGGTCTACTGAGACTAATTGCAAAGGCGTAGAAAGGCGTGTTTATGGATTAAAGGGTTAACGACCATGAATGATGTACCACTTCAGTTTGAAATATTCAACATTCCAAGGATTATCGTATACTCATAAACTTACCCAGGAGCGATGCCAAGATGGGTCCATCTACTGGATCTGAGATCAGGGCATGGGACTCATAATATTTACTGAAATAAAAACACAGCACACTGTTAATAGCCATGAGAATCAGAAAACAGGAAATGCAAGCCAATTTCAGAATGTGGCAACCATCATTTAATAACTCAAAATGAAATTTTATGCCATAATTATATGGTGAAAATGGCTGAGGACAAGACAGCTTGATGGGTACCATATTCAGCAGTTTTACAAGTTCAGTAGAACTTCTCAATATGCATGTAAGAAATTATGACATCATGAATATTTATTAGCATAATTATGCAATAGAACTCTTTCCTTCATTTAAACGTATTTTCACACATTTGTAAACAGAGTAGACCCATATCAGATGACTCCTATAGGAGCTGTCTGATCAGGGTCTGCTCTGTTTGCTAATGGACTCAATTGAACAATCTGTTTCTTTACTTTCTCAAATGGGTACAAATTGTTCCACCTTCCATATTTCATTACAGCTATTTTGTCCATGAATATTCAGTTGGTAATAAAATTTGAAACAAACATAGAACAGGGAAAGGGTTAAGCAAACAGAGTAGACCCTGATCAGATGGCTCCTATACATCTGATCTGGATCTTCTCTGTTTGCAAAGGTATAGGAAGGCGCATTTATGGAGTAAAGGGTTAATGCAGCATGAAAAGTAATATGAAAAGCTGCAATGGGAGCTTTAACGGTAAAGCTTTAAGCATTAAGCCAGAGCTACAGAGAATGTTGCACACTCAAATCCTAAAATTGTCATTTCTCTACCAAACCCTATGTTGTGACCACTTTTTACAATCGTCTCTTCGAGACGATTCTAAAGAGTGGTCACAACATAGGGCTTGGTGGAGAAATAAAGAGGTGATACTTGAGAATGTTTTAATTTACGCATCTTATCTTAAGCTCTGATTAAGCTACCACCTGCCTTAATCCTTTACCTTATGGAAATGCCTTTTCACACCTTTGCAAACAGAGTAGCCCCGGATAAGACGACCACTGTATGAGCTATCTGATCTGGGTTCACTCTGCAAAGGCGTGAAAAGGCGTCTTTGTCAGGTGAAGGGTTAAAGTCAAGATGGTAAGCTGAAATGAGTTGGGGGGGGGGGGGGGGGAGGGGGGGAATAGGTGGAAGGATAGCAGAGGGATGCACATGGTTAAATTCTAATTCAAACCCGGCCAACCCCTTTCAAAATAAATTTTCACAATGGACCACCTACTTTTGAAAGCAGAATTTGAACTTGGAAGTGGTAACCAATTTCCATGAAAACATTATATATGATCATTATACCAGTAATAACTGTCTTAATTCTAGCCAGTAACTTGGCTTCTCATCAGGATCCAAGCTCTTTGTTCCTCTGTATCATTTTAACCCTTTACTCCTTAAATACACCTTTCTATGCAAATACACCTTTCTACACCTTTGCAAACAGAGTAGACCCAGATCAGATGGCTCCCTTTAGGAGCCGTCTGATCAGGGTCTCCTCTGTTTGCTTATAAAATAAAGATACGATCCTACATTTTCAGCCATTGCCAAAATATTTCCTGTGTTCATCGTTCATGTGCCATTATAAAAAACAATCCAATCAATATCAATGAAGGTCGATCTCTTGTTCTGGAAGCATTATTAGGTTGGATTAATTCCGTAACTCACAATTCCTTGTGTCAAGTGACCTTTCTACGTCACGAGACTCAACCCACTGACCCAGCAAAACAGCTGATGAAGGTCGTGAGATATGATCAAAAATTCCGAAATTGTAAGTGAATTGTTCTGAGTTATGGAATTAATCTGACTTAATCAATGAAGTAATTATTTCTTACACGAATATTCATGGAGTAAAGGGTTAATAGAAACTGGAACAAAAATAAACTTTGTAAAATGTAGCAATTACTACGTTTTAAGGCAAAAATTACTTAGCTTATGAAGAGTTAAAAAAATTCATACAGTGCTTAATACATGATTAGAAAAATGACATTTGTATCCCATATAATCCCAGCTGATCGAGATTGGAAGTGGATATTTATGCAAATAATGGGCAGGCATGAATAAGTTCAGAATAAATAAGAATTCTAACTTGCTCTTTTAGTCTCTGTGGTACCCAAGATTTGTGCCGCCAGTAAAAACAATTGAAGAATTGATGAGATACAGCTTTTGAACTGTTGTCACATCTCACCTAGCCTCAATTTTCAAATTCTAATCCAAATTTAGAAATCAATTACAGAAGCACAGACATTCAAAGGGTTAAACCCTTTTTTTTCTTCTGGGATGTGAATAATTGGTTATTTCACAAACTGTTAATCATTCTTCCTTTAGAACAATTAATCAGTTGAATATAAATTGCAATTTTTTATTTGAATGAACAGACTTTCACTCCACAAATATGTCTTTCTATGCCTTTGCAAACAGAGTAGATCCAGATCAGATGGTTCCTATAGGAGCCATCTGATCAGGGTCTGCTCTGTTTGTTTACAGGTTAACATGGATATGATTCTACAGTTTCTACCTTGACCAAAAAGTTATGTCCATATTCTATTTTAACAATTGAATTAATGATGTCATTATTTCTTACATGAATATTCATGAAGTAACATGTTAAAGCTTTATTGTACTTCTCCCTGCTGTGTCAGTATAAATGAAATTATCCAAGTTCCCGGATGCCTCTTATATATACAATGTATGCCTATACCATGGTTAGTTATCAATGAAAACTAAGTGCCCTAGAAAGACAAAACATCTTTGCTTTCTTTCAAGATCAGATCAAGAATGGGTACCAAATCTGATGACAAGAACATAGATAAAAGTGTGTTTTCAAATACTAAAATCGTAATTTCTCCACTAACCTCTATGTTGTGACCACTCTTTAAATAACGAACTTGATAACAATACAATACACATACAATAATAAGACAGCATACATGTAGTTTTAAATATTTTAATGTGCAGGCATTGTGCAAAGGCATAAAAAGTTATACTATGGAATAAATGTTTATATTGAAGAACAAATGGACTGACAACCGTATTCTACCAAATGTAACTGTGTTGTGGTATTAATCCTTCACCTTATGAATATTCATGTAAGAAATAATGACATTATGAATATTCATTAGCTGAATTCGCGGTTTACTAACACAGGATGTTTATGCCATATATATATAACTGCAGAATCAGACTTATACATGTATATACAAATTCATAAACAAACAGAGATGACCTATTCTGTTTGCAAGTTAACCCTTTCCTCCATAGGCTATATTTAGACCCAACCTCTTTGAATGAATCTACCCAAAAGGAGCATTCACTAGAGAATAGTAGAATTTTAGAATTTTGTATTTTGAAACCATTGTTATAAATAGAGCATTTGCTCCTAATTAGGAGCAAAATTAATGCTCTATTTATCACAATGGTTTCAAGAAATGGTTATTACAGAGGCGTAGAAAGGTGTATTTATGGAGGAAAGGGTTAAGACT
Source organism: Azorinus chamasolen (assembly GCA_963576725.1). Taxonomy (NCBI): domain Eukaryota; kingdom Metazoa; phylum Mollusca; class Bivalvia; order Cardiida; family Solecurtidae; genus Azorinus; species Azorinus chamasolen. Next base: position 78,657,655 of record OY755240.1, on the reverse strand, counting down.
TGAAAAGGCATTTATCTGGTAACGGGTTATACAAAATAATGGACATAAATAACGTAATTTGGATATATATTTATAAGGCATGACATTGAACCATGTATTTCTAAACCTGCAACATACCTGTGATTTTGTACTAGGTAGTCAAGGATTTTTGCTAGCTGCTTCTCAAAGATTGCTACCCGTATCCATAGATACTTGGGACTGTAGGAGATCGACATCTGCCGCTGAGTCTGGTTCTTGTTTGTGTCAACGGATTTTCTGTAAAGCGGAAAATAAAATATCTTTTAACCTATCCCTTTATGCCATTAATGTCCTTGACATCATGAATATTAATTAGGACAATTTTTAAAATTGCATTTTAACCCATTCCCTAATAGGCTGTTTTTTTAACCAACCACTTTTTGAAAAATCTACCGAAACTAAGGAGCATTTACAAATAGAGAAAAGGGAACTTTTAGAATTGTATAGTCCTGAAACCATTGTGATAAATAGAGCATTTGCTCCATAGGAGCAAATGCTCTATTTATCACAGTAGTTTCAAAAAGTGACTTTAACAGAGGCATCAAAAGGCGTCAATGTGAAGGAATGGGTTAAGACATGAAACTTTTGCCGAAGCAGAAACTGTAGAATCAGATACTAGATATATAATTCCATAAGTAAACAAAGCAGAACCTGATCAGACGGCTCCTATAGGAGCTGTCTAATCTGACTCAGTTTGCAAAGGATTTATGGAGTAAAGGGTTAAGCATCCACTTACTATTTAAATACACAGGAGTCATAAAAAGCAGGTGGTTGCTTAATGCAGGCAGGGTAAAAGAGTAATGCATGGAGCTTCTGCAATAATTTTGCTCTGCATTAAAATGCCATCTACCTTAAAGAGCCAGATTTTATCAACTGCATACAGTAAAACCCCCCTAAACCGGAATTCTAGAAGAGAAGAATTTAGCTACTTTTAGGCAGGTGGCTGCTTAAGGCTGCCTAGAGGAGCTTTCTGCATGACTTTCACCCTGCATTAAGCTGCCACCTGTCTCCAAAACCGATATTTATACCAAAATTAACGTCCGGTTTAGAGGGGGTTCACTGTAATTACCTTGTAGGCCACACAGAGAGAGATGCCTGGCCAACATTTCAAGATAGATCATTTGAGGTTTGACTAGCGACTCATAGGATCATGTACATGAATAAAGTCCTATGATTTAGTTATAAACAGTGATTTCGGAATTTAAGATCCAGATTAAAGATCCTTTCCCTGTTCTATGTTTATTCAAAATTTCAATACTTACTGAATATTCATGGACAAAATATTTATACTGAAATATGGAAGGTTGAGTATGGAGCCATTTAAAAATGCAAAGAAACAGATTCATAAAATTCCATTAGCAAACAGAGCAGACCCTGATTAGACGGCTCCTACAGGAGAGATGTCCGGGCCTCATTGTAGTCTCACAAATAGTTCCTTGAAAAAATCAGTATGCTATATTTGGCATGTCTACTGGTGCCTGTATGCTGTTTGGCCAGTCTTTGTTGTTGAAAATTAATTATTTGTGAAAATTACAAGACATTGACAGTGTATATTTCTTTCCATTTCAGGAATTTTTCCCTATTCAGATGGATGTTAACCCTTTCCCTCATATAAACGTGTTTTCATGCATTTGCAAACAGAGTAGACCCAGATCAGACGGCTCCTAGAGGAGCCGTCTGATCAGGGTCTACTCTGTTTGCTAATATAATTTGAAAGATCTGTGTCTTCACTTTCTAAAAATGACTATAATGCACCACCTTCCACATTTCATTATAGCTATTTTGCTAATGAATATTCAGTAGGTATTGAAATGTGTAATAAACATAGAACAGAGAAAGGGTTAAAGAGGCAAAGCTTCAGTCGGCCATATTGTTTTGGTAGTATGTTTTTTGACAGTGTTTTTATTCAATGGCGGATAGTGAAAAAGCTAGACAGTGATTGCACATGAATATTCAAAAGAAATGGAATGAATTATTCATAGATGAGCACAGTGTGCATCATTAGACCCAAATCTTGTTGTGGTCTAGCCTGCAGAGCATGAAAAAGAGCCATTTTTACATAGATTATATAGGGCAAAATCTCACCGGGCAGACACCAAAAAGTGATTTTGGATTTTAAGACCCAGTTTAAGGATCCTTCTTTATAATGGTATTTTTATGCATTTGTAAACAGACTTGGCTTGGATCATGGTCAGCTACGTTTGCTTATGAAATAATATAAGTCAGGTACTACAATTTCAGCCAGGTCCAAATGATCCCATGTTCATAATGCCATTTTAAAAATTCTACTAATTATATTCAAATGCGTGAAAGACGATTATATGAAGGAAAGGGTTATTACACATTCCCGCATACTGACGCCTTTTGACGCCTCTGTAAAAGTCACTCTTTGAAACCATTCTAATAAATAGAGCATTCTGCTCCATAGGAGCAAATTCTCTATTTATCAGAATGGCTTCAAAACCACACAATTCTAAACATTTCCTTTTCTCCAGTAAATGCTCCTTTTTGGTACATTTTTTCAAAGAGGTTATGTCTAAAATAGCCTAAGTGGGAAAGGGTTAAGAATGACATGACAGTGTTAAAATAGGTATAAACAAGCTCAATGGCAGCAAACAGACAGTGAAGCAAATCCATCGTAATTACATTTGGCCAGACGGAGAAATACTTTACAACCAAACAAGTAATTGCATGGAAAAAAACTCTTGTAATACCAGGCCCAGTCCAATCAATTACTGTAATTACCCTAAGGATGCAGACAGACAAACTGAGACAAACAGCGTAGATCTAGATCAAATGGCTCTTGAAAGAGCTGTCTGTCAGGGTTTAAACTATTTGCTACTGTTCCTCTACTTTAACCCTTTGTTTCATATAAACGTTTTTTCACACATTTGCAAACAGAGCAGACCCAGATCAGATGGCTCCTATAGGAGCCATCTGATCAGGATCTGCTCTGTTAGCTTTTGACATGATACAGATCTGATTCTACAGTGTTTGTCAAGGCAAACCATTCCCTTGAGAAGTTTACATTATAAAAATTGAGCTAATAAAAACTCATGTTGTCATTATTTTTTTTCTTTAATACATGAATATTGAACAGGGAAAGGGTTAAAGTAACTAAAAGGGGTCCCAAATTGATTTCTATAGCTGTACACATTTGGCCAGACAGAGACATACTTTACAACCAAACAAGTAATTTCAAGGAAAACACTCCTGGTAATATCAGGCCCAGTCCAATCAATTAAGCTATGATTTCCGACAGATGAACTCAGGCAAATTGTGTAGACCTGGATCGAATAGCTTCTCATGGAAAAGTTTGATCAGTCAGATTTTTAAGTTACAAAAATGTTCTCAAATTGACTTGTTTAACTGTACACACTGGTGGAGAAGGATGATAAGGTGTCTGAATACTGTGGTAATAACTGTACCAGTCAGCTCTGTAGTGATCTCTCAGTCTGTACACACTGGTGGAGAAGGATGATAAGGTGTCTAAATACAGTGGGTAATTACTGTACCAGTCAGCTCTGTAGGGATCTCTCAGTCTGTATGCACTGGTGGAAAGGGTGTTGGAATACTGTGGATACCAGTCAGCTATGTAGCAGTCAGCTATGTAGCAGTCTGTCAGTATGTACACACTGGTAGAGAAGTGAGATAGGGTGTCTGAATACTGTGGGTAACTAGTCTGTATCAGTCAGCTATGTAGGGATCTCTCAGTCTGTACACAATGGTGGAGAAGTGAGATAGGGTGTCTGAATACTGTGGGTAATTACTGTACCAGTCAGCTCTGTAGGGATCTGTCACTCTGTACACAATGGTGGAGAAGTGAAATAGGGTGTCTGAATACAGTAGGTAATTACAGGGTGTCTGAATACTGTGGATACCAGTCAGCTATATATGTAGCAGTCTCTCAGTCTGTACACACTGGTAGAGAAGTGAGATAGGGTGTCTGAATACTGTGGGTAACTAGTCTGTACCAGTCAGCTCTGTAGGGATCTCTCAGTCTATACACAATGGTGGAGAAGTGAGATAGGGTGTCTGAATACTGTGGGTAATTACTGTACCAGTCAGCTCTGTAGGGATCTCTCAGTCTGTATACACTGGTGGAAAGGGTGTCTGAATACTGTGGGTAATTACTGTACCAGTCAACTCTGTAGTGATCTGTCACTCTGTACACAATGGTGGAGAAGTGAAATAGGGTGTCTGAATACAGTAGGTAATTACAGGGTGTCTGAATACTGTGGATACCAGTCAGCTATATATGTAGCAGTCTCTCAGTCTGTACACAATGGTGGAGAAGTGAGATAGGGTGTCTGAATACAGTAGGTAATTACAGGGTGTCTGAATACAGTAGGTAATTACAGGGTGTCTGAATACAGTAGGTAATTACAGTACCAGTCAACTCTGTAGCAGTCTCTCAGTCTGTACACACTGGTGGAGAAGGTAGATAGGGTGTCTGAATACTGTGGATACCAGTCAGCTATATATGTATAAGCAGTCTCTCAGTCTGTACACAATGGTGGAGAAGGTAGATAGGGTGTCTAAATACTGTGGGTAGTTACAGTACCAGTCAACTCTGTAGGAGTCTCTCAGTATGTACACACTGGTAGAGAAGGTAGATAGGTTGTCTGAATACTGTGGGTAGTTACAGTACCAGTCAACTCTGTAGGAGTTGTATAATTATATATCTTCACTGTCTGTACACACTGGTGGAGAAGGGATGATAGGGTGTCTGAATACTGTGGGTAGCTACGGTACCAGTCAAAACTCTGTAGGAGTCTCTCAGTCTGTAAGTGGAGTTGAGGTGCCTCATTTCTCAAACAAATTTAGAAAAAGAAAGGAAAATATCAAAGACTCTTGTGTTAAAACCTTTTAGAACTATGAAGTTGTTTTTTCCCAAACATTTAACCCACTAAGCAAAACATCAACAGCAGAAAGACTCGTCCTTGAATTCTCCAAGTAGGCATTTCTTCCAATTCTGTTTTAACCTTTCGCTTGCTGAATTTTAAAATACATTTCTCCTTCTTTACCCATGTCCTGTTGTATAATTACATATATCTTCACTGTGTACACTTATTTCGCTTTGCAATCACTGCTGTGGAGTGCACCAACTTGTAAATAGTGCAGACCCTGATGAGCTGTCTCATCTGGGTCTTCACTATTTACAGGTAGATATATTGACGCGAATAGCAAGCGAAGGGTTAATCTTTAGCTGCCAAATTTGTCATCTGCAAACACTGTCATCAGCTACAATTTTCATTTCATTATTTATTTCTATTTAAAAAAAGTATTGTCACAAGTAACTACCAGTTTGGATCCTGATGGAGTTATTGGTTGTATTATCTGGATCAAAACTGTTTGCAAAGGTAATCACAGATGAGAATTGGCAGGGAAAGAGTTAGAACCCTGATATAGGAGCCATCTGATATGGATCTACTCTGTTTACAAATGTGTCAAACAATTCAAACCATTCCTTCATATGCATGTAAATGCATGATAATGCATTATCATGCATTTGCAAAAAGAGTAGACCCAGATCAGACAGCTCCTATTGGAGCAAACTGATCAGGGTCTTCTCTGTTTGCTTGGACCTGACATAGATCTGATTGTACAGGCAAAAACAATTCCTTGAAACATTTACACTTTTTATTAGATTATTTTTTTTCAGTTATTAACAAACAATGTTTTGACTCGGAGAGACACTATAGAATCAGATCAATTTTATAGCAAATGTGTAGAAAGGTACTTTTATGGAGTAAATGACTGTGATGTGAACGACTCAACATAATCTCACACCTTTTTTATATGAAGGAAGATTTCTATGCAGGTTTCTCATCTGTAAAATTAAATCTTTGCATGGTGAATGTTCATGCATGACTCCCTCCCCCTATTCAGAGCTCCAGATAAGATGCGTAAATTAAAGCATTTTCAAGAATAACTCCTTTATTTCTCCACCAAACCCTATACTGTGACGACTCTTTAGAATCGTCTCTTCGAGACGATTCTAAAGAGTGGTCACAGTATAGGGTTTGATGGAGAAATGATGATTTTAGCATTTGGGCACGCGCCCTTATCTGTAGCTCTGCCTATTTGAGTATCATGGCACACAATAGAGAATCTGTGTCTTATAAGCCAACAGAGCAGGCTCTATGGGAGCCATTTGATCTGGGTATGTGTCAACAGAGCAGGCTCCATGGGAGCCATTTGATCTGGGTATGTGTCAACTAGCAGTTTAAGCCTTTCATACTGAATGACCTGGTAGACATGTCTACCATTAAACATTGAACGTTGCATATTCTGCATTTTACCCCTTTCAACGAGTTACAAGCAATCATTGTCATTTGCAAACAGTGTAGACCAAGATCAGAGGGCTCCTAATGGTTTCAAAAGGTGACTGTTACAGAGGCGTAGAAAGGCATATTTATAGTGTTAAAAGGGTTATAAGCACTTTACATGTGCCTTGCTGAGGAGAGATGTGGTGCATGTAAATATAAAAGTTGCAAATATGCAGTTTTAGTTGGATGGGTGATTGATGTTTACCAAGGGTGCACACTACACTTGGTGGCAGGGGCCAGATAAATAAAGACAATTGCCAGACTGAAATTGCAACAGTTGACACTTTACTCCATGAATATCCAATTAAGAAATAATGACATCATGAATATGTGATTAATTCTTATAATGGCACATGTGCATGGGAAGTTTTAGCCATAATTGTAACTGTTGAATCATATCTATACTCTATCATAAGCAAACAGAGCAGACCCTGATCAGACAGCTCCTATAGGAGCCGTCTGATCTGGGTATACTCTGTTTGCGAAGGCATAGAAAGGCATATTTATGGAGAAAAGGGTTAAATCTCTGGTAGAGCTTTCTCAGGGGGGAAATTAAGTAATGTACCAGAAATACTATTTGGTAAATAAATAAAACTCTCCTTGCCAGTAAACTATCACTTTGGCAACATGGTTTTACACTATTCCTGATGTAGACCTGATTTTGTCACTTTGTGAATATTCACTAACTTAATTTTCATAATTTAAAATTTTCATGGGAAATTTTTTGCATTGACTACAACTCCCAAGGATCAAATCTACATAATTTCATAAGCAAACAGAGCAGATCCTAATCAGATTGCTCCTAAAGTCTGATCTGGGTCTACTCTGTTTGTAAAGGCATGAAAAAGTGTTTATATGAGGGAATGGAATAAGTGCTTGAACATTTTGTGAAATAAAGCTTACTGTGCCATCACTAGCTGGATGCGTCATGTGACTGCCAGGGTTTACCTAGAGTGAATGCTACAGTATAGATTATCATTTTCACCGTAAGTACGATAAGAATTATGTGTTCGACATGACAGTATTTAATTTATTGAAGTACCCTAAGTATCATTGATCAGACAGACTTCAATACAGCAGGTGCTAGAATGTAACTGACTCTGGTGCATTGTTAGATTTTTGTCATTAAACCCTTTACCTGATAGAGATGCCTTTTGACACATTTGCAAACTGAATAGACCCAGATTAGATGGCTCTTACTGGAGCCGTCTGATCAGGGTCTGCTCTGTTTGCTTATATGGAATAATACAGATGTGATTCCATAGTTTCTGCCATGGTTAAAATTCCTTGGTATGCCATAGTTAACCCTTTCCCTCATATAAATGTGTTTTCACATATCTGCAAACAGAGTAAACCCAGATCAGATGGCTCCTATAGGAGCCGTCTGATCAGGGTCTGCTCTGTTTGCCAATGGAATTAGATAGATCTGTTTCTATACTTCATAAAATGGCTCCAGTGTTCCACCTTCCATATATTCATTATAGCCATTTTGTCCATGAGTATTCATTAGGTATTGAAATTTGTAATAAATTAACATAGAACAGGGAAAGGATTAACATTCCCTGTGTTCATAATGCCAATATAGACAGCCATCTAATCACTATTCATGATGTCATTTTGTCTTATAAATCATCAGGTGAAAATATGGGTTAAAACAAGCACAGCTAGCAACTGGTTTTATTGTTTTCCCATGCTGTGGTTTTGAGAAAATTTACTAAAACCTTTCCAGACACTTTAAATCAAGATGAGAGATCAAGTAACTCCAGGGCTCTTGTCATAATCTATAGCATTTGACATTGCCCCTGCCTGTATTTGTTTGAGAAAAGTCAAAAAGACAGACGGACGAACAGAGAGGTCTGCAAAACATAATGCCCCCTGACTATCGTCAACGGGAACATAAAAATGTGTCCATGGGACACAGATGTCCCCGCCGGCAAATAGGAAGTAGATGACAGATAGACCTGAAATGGGGAGACACAGTACAACTCGCGATGATTATGCTTCAGACCAAATATCAAATCATTCAAGCATACACAAGCCAAGCAATCTTTGATGAAAATTTTACAGGACAGATGTATGGACAGACGTACGGACATGGGTAAAACAATGCCCCCTTCGCCTAAAGGCGGGGGCATAAAAATTAATGATACAACATGTACCATGAATACTAATGAGAAGAATTCTTCTATGAACACAGGGAGTTTAGATCATGGCAGAATCTGTAGAATCAAATCTATAGTAGAGTTTGTTTTTGAGAAAAATACATGTCTTCCCCGGGTACCCCGCCCCGCACCCATAAGAGGAATGAATTTACCCCCTGGCATCCATAAGAGGAATAAATTTATATGTCAAAAATCCAAACTTCTGTCAAAATTGTTGCAGCCCATATTCCAATCCACATGACCATCCTCACATATAGCTGGTTCATATATGTAAAAGTTTGAAGTAAATCCCTCAAATAGTCTAGGAGGAGTTAGCTGCACAAGAATTTTAACAGACAGACAGACAGACGGACAGACAGAAAGCACAACATCAATATGTCTCCCTCCCCTAAAGGGGGGAGATATAATTATGTCATCAGCAAACAGCAGACCCTGATCAGACGGCTCCTATCTGGGACTACACTATTTGCAAAGGCTAGTTTATGGAATAAAGGTTCAAAGCAGAAGATAATCTTTACAGGTGATATTTTATTTTGAATGTCAAAAGTGAAAATTGCTCTTAAATATACCAAGCAGTCATCTGAAATAATGGAATCAGAAGAACATTCTTTTTTATTACCCTTACACCATGAATATTCATGTTAAGAAATAATAACATTCATAAAGATGAATCAGATTAAGCTCTATGAAACACAAGAAAATTTGGCCAGGGCACAAACTGAAGATTCAAATCAATAAAATTCCATTAGGAAACAGAGCAAACCCCGTTTCTACGGCTCCTAAAGGAGTCACCTGATCTAGATCTACTCTGTTTGCAAAGGCACTAAAGATGTTAACCCTGTACTCTATAAATACACCTTTCTACGCCTTTGTAAACAGAGTAGACCCAGATCAGACGGCTGTTATAGGAGCTGTCTGATCAGGGTCTGCCCTGTTTGCTTATGATATAAGGGTTAAATATTACCTTGAAGGATCATTGTTTGCCTCGATCTCGTTCACAAGCTTGACCACTTTCATTGCTGGCTCGAATGATTTGGATACCTTCTGTAACAATGCTGTTGTGTTACTGAATTTAAATAGGCCCAGTGCCCGCTTCCGCAACCCATGAAGAAGACAAGCCTCCACCGCCCCTGTAACACATATGTAACAATTAGGCAATAAGGGAACCTGCAGAGCTATAGATAAAGGTGTGTACCTTAATAATAAAATTGTCATTTCTCCATCAAACCCTATATAATGTAAAGAGACAAACCCCTTTGTAATCTGCAGCTGTATTGGTGATTTGTATTTTAGTCCTGAACCAAAACAACTGCCCATTTTATTTTTCTACAAATCATTGTATCTAATTTTAAACCAAGTGATGACATTAAAATGTTATTATCTGGTGTCTTCTGTCATGGTACGTGACCTGCCTGTAGGCGTGATACTGGCAAATACCAATGCCATAGCAAATGTGTGAAAACGCGTTTGTATGAATTTGTAAGAACTTGTAATCCGCAGCTGAATTTGTGATTTGAGTTTTAATCCTGAACCAAAACAGCTGCTGTTTTTATTTTTCTACTAATCGTTGTATCTAATTTTAAACCAAGTGACAACATTAAAATGTTTTATTTCTAAGGTGTCTTCATTGTCAATTAAGATGAACATGCATACCAAAAATGAAGGTTGTAAATGAAAAATTGAAGAAGTTATGGTCAATTTTAAGATTTCGGACAACGACGACGACAACGACGACAACGCAGACGCCGGGGTTACGACAATAGCTCGTGATTTCTTCAAAACAGACAAGCTAAAAATTAATAAGATTAATATTCTAGATGTCATTTTTTTTACATAAATATTCATAGAGTAAAGGATTAAAAGGGATGTCCCTACATTTGAAGCGTTTCATAAACACTTAAAATATACAAAAATCATTTATTTATATGCTGAAAAGTAGTATATCGCAAAAAGCCCCATCCAATTACCGTTTATAATGACAAAACATCCATGTGTTTTAGATATCGCCGATCCCGGTTTTAATACCCGAAGTTTCAGTTTTATTCGGGTTGGGTTTTAGTTTCGTAACTGTTCGCCCTATTCGCGATTCTCCGACCACTTCCGAGAAAGCTATTACGTAAACAATGGCGGGATTGGGTGATCATCGGCAAAACGCGGAAGAATTTAACGGAAAAGGCCGATAATATTGTGTTGTAGAACAAAAATTATCAGTACTGATGAAATTGGTTTATTTGTATCACAGGGGCATTTTTGCGATATAAGTTCAAATTGGGAACCTTCATAATAATGATAGAGCATAACAAATACCAAGTTTTATGATATTATTGAAAATATGCGATCATTGTAGGGACTTCCTCTTTAAGTTGCAAACCTGCTGTTACAGACAACCAAGTTTATTTATAAAGTGTCAGCATTTTAGCAATATTCTGCAGTGTCTGTTTTGAAACCTATGTCACACTGTGGCATTCATAGGAATTTCATGTCAAAACTTAATGGTTCACAGTCAAGAAAGGACTAATCCCAATAAAAATAGTACTGTGTCTGGATATTGATTGACACTAATGGTCTAGTACAATCCGTAATCTTTCCACACTGAATATTCAAAGTGGAATGATCCTTTATTGTTAATTGACAGAGTCCATTCAATATGAAAGAGTATATTTGAGAGGACTTTTAATTAAACCGTTGCCCCCCCCCCCCCCCCCCCCCCCCCCACCCCCCCCCCAAATACTGATGCCTTTTGAGGCCTCTGTAAAAGTAAAAGTCACTTTTTAAACCATTGTGATAAATAGAGCATTTGCTCCTTAGTAGCAAATGCTCTATTTATCACAATGGTTTCAATACTGCACAATTCTAAAATTTTCCATTTTTCTAGTAAATGTTCCTTTTCAGTAGATGTATTCAAAGAGACTGGATCTAAAAATAGCCTATGAGGGAATGGGTTAAGGACAAACAGTGCAGACCCGGATCAGAGGGTTCTTCTAGCAGCCCTTTGATCTCAAGTCTACACTGTCTGCAAATGCAAGTGCACACATTTCCAACATTTAAAGGGGCAATATCCCTTGAAATGGTCAGACTACAATTAATATGATACTAGTCATTATGTTTGACAGCAATTTAAAACAAAACCATATAAAGCTGTCAATATGTGAAACATGACCATCAACTTCCAGGCTGCAGGGTAAAAGTAATACAGACAACTGAAATAGGAGCTTTCTATATTACTTTTGACCTGCATTAAGCCACAGTACTAATTTAACTTGCCTTACAGACCCAAATTTAGACCTCTTTTTAATGATTGCTTAAGACAGGTTTAAATTCTATTGTATTTGAAATCTTACATTATTAAGATCGGCTTCTCATCAGGATAAAAAATGGCTGACACTCTATAATTATAATAATGTTTTTGAACAGAAACTGAAGAACACTATACTTTGAAACCTGAAGCAGACGATCTTAGCAGATGAAAATTTATCTGGTGGTGAATTTAAGCATGAAAACAAGTTAACCCTTTCCCTCATAGACTATTTTTAGATCAAACCTCTTTGAATAAATCTACCCAGAAGGAGCATTAACTAGAGAAAAGAAAAAGTTTAGAATTTTGTAGTTTTTAAACCATTGTGATAAATAGAGCATTTGCTCCTATAGAGCAAATGCTCTAATTTTCACAATGGTTTCATAAAGTGACTTTTACAGAGGCGTAGAAGAGCATATTTATGGAAGAAAGGGTTAAACCAAGACACTTAAATCAGAATCTTCAACCCGCGCATTTTATTACTACTCATTGTATTCAGAGACCAATTTCTCCCCTCTCCATCAAAGGAGTCAATTAGACACCATTTTGTAAACTTTAAATTAGAACTCAACTGACATAATAGCAAATAGTGTAAACCCTGATCAAACTGCTCCTGCAGGAGCAGTTTGATTAGGGTCTACACTATTTGCCTAAACTTGTCTGTCCGAATTACTAAGGTAATTAAGTTAAATAGGAATGCTTTTCCATATTGAAAAGAATAAAGATTACATTATGTGGAATGATTTAAAGTCACATGTGAGAGTCATTTTAACTGCTTTCATGCTAGTGATGTATTCAGGACCACCCATGCAAAAAGTTATTGCCTGATGAGAAACCAACAATATGTTTACCCAAGGACATGTAATGAATCCAGTTGTCGAGACACCCACTCTCCCCTATTCAGTAGATTGAAAAGCTGAATAATTCAATTTAATGTAGCACTAATTTAGACTGACATATTAGCAAATTATGTAGACCCTAATCAAATGGTGTTTGTCTGTCAGAATACTTAAATTATAACTATTTGACAAATCAAACTGGTGCTCCCCTTGGAAAATTTAGAAACCATTGTGATAAATAGAGTATTTACTCCTATAAGGGGTGGGTGTGTGTGTGTGTGTGTGGGGGGGGGGGGATGTTCCCCCTTGAAAATTGAAACCATTTTGATAAAGCATCTGCACATTATGGTCCTATAGGTTTTGAAACCATTGTGACAAATAGAGCATTAAGCTCCTATAGGGGAAAGGGGAGGAGCATGCTCACCTGCGAAAATTTAGAATTGTGTAGTTTTGAAACCATTGTGATCCTGTAGGAGCAAATGTTCTATTTATCACAATGGTTTCAAAAGGTGACTTTTACAGAGGCGTCAATATGAAGGAAAAGGTTAATGCTTACATGATAAGACGGAACGTTTATCAAAGTCTACCCCTTTTAGGGGTAGCCTTCGATTTTTGTTCCATTATGGCCATAATAATGTTTTCACCTTTCAGATTGATGTTACGCACATGATGCATAAATGTGCATCGCTAGCTACACCTCTGTCTACATTCTTACAGAAGCCGTATGATCTAGCTAGGTCTACTCTGTTTGCATAGCTGTTAAAAAGGCGTATCTATTGAGTAAAGGGTTAAGATTTTATAATATTTTTCAATAGAACCAAATAAGGCAAAAACGCCTGCCCAATACCCTGGTGATGATATTTTGACCAATCATCATGGCTTGAATAATCTTGGTAGAATATAAACAAGAGCTGTCCACTGACAGCGCGCTCTACTTTTCTTAGTGCTGGATAGTTTAGTGGAAGTCTAAGTCGAAAAAGGCGCATAACTATGGCAAAATTAATTTCAGGGTTACCTGTCCTTGTGAAATTGGTTCCCCTTCTGATAGTAAACATGCATACCAAATTTTAACCAAACATCTTTGATGGTTTCTGAGAAATGGACCTTAACAAAAAGGTTAACCAATGCTGACTCCGACGCCAATGCCGACACCGAAGAGAGGGTCATTTTTCAAAAAAGTGGAGCCAATAAAAAATCATTTTTACCAAATTATATTTATTTCTGATAAAAACAATTTTTAGGGTTTGTCACTGGAACGGAATTCATTGGTAATTAAGTTTGAGTAATACCTTAGGAACATCTATGCAAGTGGTTTTAGCATTATGGACTTTTATTGTTATCTGCAAACTCTAGCTGTCGTCGGCTAAATTTTTGTGCATTTAATTGTCATCCCGTTTCTTTCCAATATATTACCACAGTAACAAATTGTTTGGATCGTGATGAGATGCCAAGTAAGTTACTCAGCGTCTCATCTGGATTCAAATTGTTAGCAGAGGTAATCACAGATGTGACATTGGCAGTGAAAGAGTTAAAATGTGAAAGGGTGATGAACAGACTTGAAAGAATGTGAGTGCATGGCCCGATGCTGGTCAGTCTCAATAGCATAACCTGAGTGTATGCTCAGGTGGACTAATAAAGCCAACACCATATTTTCTCCAACAATATCAAACCCTTTCTTCTACTGGGACTGAGAAAATGGCAGAGACTTTCATGTACCGGTATGCATATCCTATAAGGTCATCATAAAGGGAGATAATATCAGTCCTATTACTCACCACAAAGGGAGGTAATACTGCTACTTTCTTCATGGACAAACTTGCGAGTCACAGCTTCCTCCATAATCTGCTTCACCTAAAACAAGGAAGAGTATACATTAACCTTAAATAATTCAATAATAAAATAATTATTATGGCACGTGAAACTCAGGAATTTTTGGTAAAGGCATACAAAGCAGATCAAGCCTCAGCTAGATCAGACAATTGCTAGCTGAGCCAACAGGGGCCATCTTATCTTGGTCTACTTAGTTTACAAAGGTATAAAAATGCTGATTTATGGAGTAAAGGGTTAAACACATATAAGAATAAATGTCACACTATAAACTTGTTTAACCCTTTACAGTAAATTACTCCATAAAGTCTGATATGATATAGATATGATTCTACAGTTTCTGCCATGGCCAAAAATTCCTGTGTCAATGTGCTATTATAACTAATTAATCTAATTAATATTTATTACGTTTTATTTCTTACATGAATTAATTCATGAAGGAAAAGGTAAAAAAGCTTTTGACACTTATATATAAATGGCCCTGCTGTGCAAGCTTAAGCTTTACATCTAGGACAATTTGTGATTACCTACATGTAACAGTAACATGTATACATATACAGTAAAACCCCGCTAATGCGACCACCAAAAAGGGGCATAATTCTGGGTGGCAGAGGCAGGTGGTAGCTTAATGCAGGACGAAAGTTATGCAGAAAGCTCCTATAGGAGCTTTCTGCATAACTTTCGTCCTGCATTAAGCAACCACCTGCTTTAGACGACATCAGTGGCTGTTTATTAAGTGGTCGCATTAGCGGGGTTTCACTGTACTAGTAGTTTGTGTCCAGATGAGATGTCGAGTAACATGGACTCTCATCAAGATCCAAACTGTTTGACATTCTTACTGCACATCTGAAGTGAAATAAAAGACTAGCTTACTGCAAGCATATGCAATTTAATACTTGTCAGCTGTCTGCGAAAATCATTTTTATAAAGAACAATAACTATTAAAATATGCCTGACAGAGTAATGACCTTTTACCAGAACGTGACTGTAGCTAGCCCTTGTGATCATCGGGTGAACAACTGTATGATGTAGTGAAAGGGATGTTGATGTTGATGTTGAAACTATGAGAAATTGCCAGAGTTATGACACAATGACAACAACACTCAGAATGACCACGCCAAGGCAAAATCTCCATTATAATTGGTTTGAATAAATAACTTTCAGAACTGCGACAGATGAAAACTTCTACAGAATACAATTACTTAGCATGCAAAGAGTTAACAAAACATCGATCTCCATATCTCAGCTTCTCAAGTTCAAGGTGGGTAGTTTTCTTTAATAACTAAGAAGCTTGTGTTACATTCATTGTATATGTTCGGTCTTTAACTGTTTGTGATCCTTTTATCATATTAGTCTTATAACTCGAAGTATTTGGAAAAACACACTTTAAAACTCTAAAGAAACAGATATTTCATATTCCACTAGCAAACAGAGCAGACCCTGATCCATCTGATCTATGTCTACTCTGTTTGCAAATGCGTGAAAACACGTTTATATGAGGGAAAGGGTTAAAAGCAAATAGTGCAAACTGATACCAAGAAGCTCCTGAAGGAGCAGACTGATCACGGTCTACACAATTTGCCATTATGTCAGCCTGTAAGCCAATTTAAAAGCTACACAAGCGCGGAAACCTTGTGCAAATCAGAGCACAATTATTTCATTAATCATGCTGCAGTAATCCATGAAATGTATTCACCTAAGTCCATGGTACAAAAAACAGCATAATAAACTATTTGAATGCTAAAAAGCAAAAATATGAAAAAAATTCAAATGTGATGTGTTTATAAACCCGTTCCTGTACAATATTCATGCATGTAAGAAATAATATATTACCTTAATTTGTACACCGTAAAAGTTTCAAAGGAATTTTTCATTTTGACAAAAACTAAAGAATCAGATCTATGTACATCATGTCATAAGCAAACAGAGTAAACCCTGATCAGTAGGTTCCTATAGGAGCTGTCTCAAAGTGGGTCTACTGTGTTTGAAAAACACATGAAAAAGCGTTTATATGAAGGATTTAACCCTTTCCTTCATATAAACCTGTTTCCACGCATTTGCAAACAGACCGTACCCTGTAGACCCAGATCAGACAGCTCCAATAGGAGCCGTCTGATCAGGGTCTTTTCTGTTTGCTAATGGAATTTTGAAAGATGTTTCTTTACTGTCTAAAATGGCTACAATTTAATTTCCACTTTCCATCATTCATTATATAACTATTTTGACCATGAATATAGTTACAGTAGGTATTGAAATTTGTAATAAATATAGAACAGGGAAAGGGTTAAGGGTTAAGAATTTTCCAATATTTGTTTCAAAGAGAGCAATGATTAGTACTGAAAGGACAGGGTCCATTGACTGCACCATAGTGCATATCAGTAAAACAAGTTCTACAATATTGATACCCATCCCTATAGAGTCATTTAGAATTCCTGTCAAGCAAGACTGATCAGGGTCCCTGCTTATAAAGCTTTTAGTTGAGTCTGAGTTTCGTTCTCAAGCTTTTGATTGGTCAGATTTGAGTTCTCAAGCTTTTGATTGGTCAGATTTGAGCCTTTGGCTCAAATCTGACCAATCAAAAGCTTGAGAACGTTCTCAGACTCACCTAAAAGCTTTATAAGCATGGACCCTGAGCTGGGATTTATTTGAAGGAAACATCTGTACAAAGTTCAAACTTTCAATACCTATTGAATAGTCATGGACAAAATAGTGATAATCAAATATGGAAGGTGGAAGTTGTAGCCATTTTAGAAAGTAGAGAAATAGATCTTTCAAATTCCACTAGCAAACAGAGCAGACCCTGATCAGACAGCTCCTATGTTTGCAAATGCATGAAGACATGTTTATATGAGAGAAAGGGTTAACCCTAATGACTAATTATGCAAGAAAACTATAACGTTTTTAATAATTATAAATAAAGGCTAAAATATGCCATGATAAAATATTGCTTTGTCCGTGACACCAGTACGAAAAATAGCTAATTAATATTTGTGATGTCATTATTTCTAACATGAATATTCATGAGACAAAGGATAAAGATGTACATGCATCTTTTAATAATCTGATATATTTGAAGTTAAATGACAACATGACAGCACCGTATGTGGATGTCAACGCTTGTCTGTTATTATCCTACCAATTTGACCTGAGACTCATGCATATTCCGTGTATTATCGTCGGCAATCTTCGAATACATTTCCGAAGGTATTATAATGCGCTATCAGAGTACAGTAAACCCCCTCTAATGCGACCAGCAAAAAGGGGAATACTTCACAGTGGCAAAGGCATGTGGTAGCTTAATACAGGACGAAAGTTTTGCAGAAAGAGCTTTCTGCATAACTTTTGTCCTGAATTAAGCAACCACCTGCTTATAAAGACAGCCATGTTTATTCATTAAGTGGTCGCATTAAAGGGGTTTTACTGTACAATCCTCGAGGAACATGATTATTACCAGCCTTTGGTTTGATATTTTTTGTCACAGAGTATTACGAACAATCCCGATAAACACGTCGAAATTTAATAGAGTCTCAGGTCAAATTGGGAGGATAATATCATGATTATTTGTTTGTGTTGAATGTTGATTACCCCATTACCTCATAGGCTATTTTTAGATCCAACCTGTTTGAAAAATTTACCGAAAAGGAGCATTTACTAGAGAAAAGGAAAATGTAAGAACTGTGTAGTATTGAAACCATTGTGATAAATAGAGCATTTGCTCCTCAGGAGCAAATGTTCTATTTATCTAAATGGCTTCAAAAAGTGACTTTTACAGAGGTGAAGAAAGGCGTATTTAGTAGGAAAGGGTTATTAGTGTTGTGATCTAAAGAAAGTCATAGACATTTTAGACAATGGGGATGGCCATGGCACAACATACGCTATGGCAATACCTCAACCTTTTCTCTACCAAAATTAGGCAAGCCAAGAAACTTTTTTTAGTTTATGTAGAAAACACTTTTCTCATTGTTCTAGCTGTCGATGAAGTTGTATCAATAAAGGTTACATGATTTTCTTGCATGAGAAGAATTTGTTTACCACAATGGTCAATAACCCTTTCCATGTTCTAAATGTGTATTGCAAATTTTGATACCTACTGTTACATATATTATTCATGAACAAAATAGTTATAACAAAACATGGAAGAAGGAAACTGAATTAAGTCATTACACAGATCTTTCAAATTCCATTAGCAAACAGCGTAGACCCTGTCCCTCTAGGAGCCATCTGAACTGGGTTTACTCTGTTTGCAAATCGAGGGCATGGTGCAGGAGTTAGAATAGTTTTGCACCAAGCCCTCGAAATGTGCGAAAACACATGAGGGAAAGGGGATAGGTGAATACATGTGTAGGAGTGTCAGGTCATATCTGGTTATTGGTGATTCTAAGTATAAAATCAATAAATTTGCAACTAGCATAAACTGTTAACCCTTTGAATGCCGAACTCACACATACTGACATTTGCAAACAGTGTAGACCCAGATATTACAGGGCTCTTAGGAGCCCTCTGATCAATGTCTCCACTGTTTTACATTCAAACCCTGGTAATATACCCTTTTATACTGGGTATACTCAATAATTAAGCAGTGATGGACCTTTCCGATTTGAAACTCAGCAATCAGAGGGTGAAGGAGCCAATTTATAGCACTTAAGTAAACAGTTCATAATACACAGATGCTGTTGGAAGTACAGTAGATTTGGTTTGTTTGTTTAACCCTTTCCCTCATACAAACGTGTTTTCACGCATTTGCAAACAGAGAAGACCCAGATCAGACGGCTCCTAGAGGAGCCGTCTGATCAGGGTCTGCTCTGTTTGCTAATAAAATTTTATAGAACTGTTTATTTGCTTTTAAAAAAGTCTACAATGTTCCACCTTCCATATTTCTTTGTAACTATTTTGTTAATGAATATTCAGTAGGTATTGAAATTTGGCGTAAATACAGAACAGGGAAAGGGTTAAACCTTTTACTTCATCAATATTCATGTATGAAATAATGACATCATGAATAGTAATTAGATTAATTGTTATAATAATACATGGACAGGGCCTGTCAGGAACATTTGACCATGGCAGAAAATGTAGAATGATATCTATATGACATACGTCATGATGCAAACATCGAGCAGACCCTGATCAGATAACTAAATCTACAGTCACTTTTTGAATCCATTGAATCGATCCATGATGGAGCAAATGCTCTATTTATCACAATGGTTTCAGAACTACACATTTCTAAAATTTTCCTTTTTTGTAGCAAATGCTCGTTTTCAGGAGAGTTTAATTAGGTCTGAAAACAGCCTATGAGTATGATCGAGGGAACAAATGTTTTAGGACTTGAATAACCAAATGGAAAATCTGACACTTTGTTCGACTGAACCATATAGAGCACACATCAAGACATGCAGACTGCCATCCTGAGGTTTCCCATTAAGGTCTAATTTCCAGCACAGTATGTCAACCATTTCTGTGAAGAAATTCTACATCATACCAATTTATCTCATTGCATGCTAGCGGCGCAGTCCTGACAACCTTACAAACATTTTTAGCCATATGGGACACTTAGTACCTGGGAGACTGTTAAGGGTATACACTGTTTGGCATTCCGATTATGGTGTGTGCAAAAATAAACCATAAGAAAATGTATACATGTATAAGAAATTCTACTAGATCACACTAATATTTGCTGGCATCAACTGAATTGACATGCAAAGAGTTATTGTGCTGCGGTCAATTCGAAATAACTGCGTCATTGCCTGGCAGTTTGCCAGTAAACAAGCGTAAGAAAGGACAGCTGATGGAGACATTTCCATTAATTCCCTGGCAATGACAGCTCATTTAGTTTCCAATTCCCCCTTTCACCACCAGACACTGCAGCATCTACTTTAACCCTTTACCAGATGAATATTCATGTAAGAAATAATAACATCATGAATATTTATAAGCTGAATATTATTGATGGTACATGAACACATATTTTTTACCTTGGCAGAAACTGTATAAATAGATTTATCAGTAAAACCTCTCTATAACGACCGCTAAATTGTGTTAATTAGTTGGTATTTTGGGCAGGTGGTTGCTTAAAGCAAGGTGAAAGTAAAACAGAACGCTCCTATAGGAGCGTTCTGTTTTACTTTCACCTTGCTTTAAGCATCCACATGCCTTTTACACAAATACTTGATGTAAATTAGTGGTTGTTATAGAGAGGTTATAAACAAAATAAATGTGATTCTATAAGTAAACAGAGCAGACCCTTACCAGATGACTTCCACAGGAGCTGACTCTGAACTGAGGTCTACTCTGTTTGTAAATGTATGAAAGTGTGTTTCTACCAGGTAAAGGGTTACGCCTAAGTACAGTAGAACCTGTGGTCATTCATTTAGGAGTGTTAAAAAGCAGGTGGTTGCTTAATGCAGAACAAAGGAAATGTATAGTTAAGCTCCTATAGGAGCTTTTATAATGCATTACTTTTGACCTGCATTAAACTACCGCCTGCCAAAAATTACAGACACATAATTAGACCTCTTTCCCTGTTCTGTGTTTATTCCAAATTTCAGTACCTACTTAATATTCATTAACAAAGTAGTCATAAAGAAATATGGAAGGCGCAACATTTTAGTCATTTTAGAAAGCAAAGAAACTGATCTATCATATTCTATTAGCAAACAGAGCAGACCCTGATCAGACGGCTCCTCTAGGAGCCGTCTGGTCTGGGTCTTCTCTGTTTGCAAATGCGTGAAAACATGTTTATATGAGGGAAAGGGTTAAGACAAGTTCTACTGTACATCTGGTCTGCTAAAATGATAAATTTCTTCCAGTTCTCTTAAAAAATATGAGCACAGATTAGATCCAGATGGGATGACAATAATTTACTATTACACGATTGGCTAAACCCTTTATTCCACGAACATTCATGTAAGAAATAAAGACATCATGAATATTAATTAGATTAATTGCTAAAATAGCACACAGACACAGGAATTTTTGGCCATGGCAGAAACTGTAGAAATATATCTATGCTACATGTATACCATAAACAGAAAGAGCAGCATGATCAGATAGCTCCTACATTTAATTTACTGTCTGATCTGGGTCAGCTCTGTTTGCAAAGAAATAGAAAAGCATATTTATGGAGTAAAGGAATAAAGAATCCAATCTAGACAAAAATGTGTATAAAAATATGTACCAGTATGTTTCCTTCAAGAATTACTGACACAGCCTGCAGAGATATATGGGAACCGAGTGTACTAGCATCTGGGTCTACATTGTTCAATTCATCATTCAAAAGTCTCTAGCAAATTTGTTTTTTTATACTGAATGGACTCATAGATCCACACTTATGGGATATTCTGCTTTGAACATTCAATGTTTGAGGTTTGGTCAGAGCAACAGATAACGGTCCATAATTATTCAAATACTAAAATTGGCCTTTCTCCATCAAACTCTATCATGTGACCACTCTTTAGAATTGTCTCTTCGAGACGATTCTAAAGAGTCACGTCACAACATAGGGCTTGAAGAAATAAAGAAGTTATTATTGAAAACATTTGAATTTACCCATCTTATCTGGACTTGTTTATTACTTAGTGTGTGAACTGTGAACAATTCTGATTTGGCACTTTTTTTACAGAGTTTCTTTTACGTCAAACTGTTGTCGTGTGAAGATATGTCTCACACTTCCTTAAAGCTTATCTGTATGCCAGTGGCAAACTGACAATAACCTAAGCAAACAATTTGGATTGATCCAGATGAGATTCAAGAATATTCTGCGTCTCATCAGGATCCATCAAGCTTGACATCATTCTGACTGTATTTCTATTGAAATATGGCTTTGAGAATTGTAGCAGAGAGTGTTTTTTCTGGCAGCAAGTACTTAAGCACGCAAACGGTAACCGAGAAAAGCAGAAAACCAGGACAACACATTGCGTCAATGCGTGGGATGGGCAATGAGTGACAGTCAATATTTCCCCCTTTCCCTGCTGAAGATGTATTATTGGAAAACAGATATATACCGGTATATATATAGAGACAGAACCAATTCCACAATCTGTCCTTTGAAAATTGTGAAAATATAGAACATCAACGGATGAATGTCAAAACTCATTTACTGCATAAATAAGCCTTTCTACGCCTTTGCAAACAGGGTAGATCCCGATCAGACAGCTCCTGTGGGAGCTATCTGATCAGTGTCTGCTCTGTTTGCTTATGGTACTATAATATAAATATGATTCTGCAATTGCCAAAAAATTCCTGTGTCAATAAGCTATTTATAACAATTAATCTTATTAATATTCATGATGTCACTATTTCTCGCTTTAATATTCATGGAGTAATGGGTTAACCATTTCCCTGTTCAATATTCATGTAAAAAATAATGATATCATGAATATTTATTTGCTTAGTTTTTATAATATAATTTTTTCAAGGGAATATTTTGCTTTACAAAAACTAGAATCAGATGTACATCATGTCAAAAGCAAACACAACAGACCCTGATTTAAGATGGCTCCTATCTGGGTCTACTCTGTTTGCAAATGCATAAAAAGGTGTGCATATATGAGGGAGAGGGTTAATATGAATAAGGTAACCGCATTACTTAAACTAGACTGATCCATATAGTAGCAACCCTAGTGTACACCCTGATTAGGAAGTCAGTTGATCTGTGTCTGCATCATTTACATAAGCCTGTCTGTCGCAATACTTAGTACAGTAGAACCTACACATGTACCTTATGCAGTCAGTCTGTATTAGGCAGGTGGCTCCTATATAGAGCTTTCTGTATTACTTTTGCCCTGCATTATAAGCAACCACCTGCTTTTCAAGACTCCTATGTTCAATAAATGAATAGTCTAAGGCTTAGGGCAGGTTCTATATCGTAAATAAGGTAGATAGCTTGTGCAACAGTCCGAGGCCTGTAATGTGATATATTGCAGGACAGCTATGGAATTTTACTACCACTTCACTGTGCTCTAAACTTTTATTGTGCCAATAGTGAATTTGTGATATATCCCTTGTGAACAGTATGGATCCAGATGAGAAGAAAAGTATCTAGGCATCTCATCAGCAGTCTGCTACAGATGAATGTGTATACTCAAACTTTTTAACCCTCAGCTTGCTATTCACGTCAATATACCTACCTGTAAATAGTGTAGACCCAGATGAGACAGATCCTGCAGGAGCTGTCTCATCAGGGTCTGCACTATTTACAAGTTGATTGTGCAACCAGCGCACTACACAGTAGTGATTGCACAGCGAAATACTTGTACACAGTGAAGATATATGTAATTATACAACAGGGCATGGATAAAGAAGGAGAAATGTATTTTAAAATTCAGCAAGAGAAGGGTTAATACTAAAATTGTCATTTCTCCACCAAACTCTATGCTGTGACCACTCTTTAGAATCGTGACTCACAGAGACAATTCTAAAGAGTGCTCACAGCATAGGGTTTAATGGAGACATAAAGGAGTTATTCTTGAAAATGTTTTAATTTACGCATCTTATCTGGATCTCTGATTGATTTTGTTGACAAATTATCTAGCTCGTATATCTTAAATGATTAAAACAAAAGTTTTGGCAAACAAAAATTTGCTCAGCAATTAAGCGAAAGATAGATCTAAGTTTTCAGAATATTGTGACACTAGCGTTTAAAACACCATTTCATGAAATGCCCATGAACTGAATTGACATGTTTCCAATATTTATAAACCCTTTCCTTCATATACACACCTTTTCATCCTAAGGGAGCCTTCTGATCAGAGTCTGCTCTATTTGCTGGTAGAATTTGAAAGACATGTTTCTTTACGTTCTACCTATAGCTTCCATATTTCGTTGTAACTATTTTTCCTACAAACATTCAGTAGGTATATTCAAATTTAGATAAAACATAGAACAGGGAAAGGGTTAATGAAATATCAGAGAAATTATCTGTATAGAACCAGCTAGTACGTATTATGTGAATATTACAGACCCGAGGTAGTTTCAAAACTGGATGTCACAAACAGCAGGCAGAAGGTTCATGTCAGCCTAGAGTATCAAATCAATGAATAACAGAAAAAAACATGAAGAACAAACCAATAAAAACAGGAAACTAGACCAGTTAGCTTGACCTAGATACCTTTTGTCTGCTGTTTTATAGGTTGGGTTGTATATTACATGTACTTCCATAGCCTTTGCTTGATGAATATTCATGAAGGCAATAATGACATTTATAATGAATATTCAGCTGAATTTTCATAATAAATGGTAAATGCATGAACACATGGTTATTTTATATACATGTAGCTACATATTATGACAGAAACTGTAGAATATAATTCAATCAGCAAATAGAGCAGACCCTAATCAGATGGTTCCACTCCAGTGTAAGAGCTGACTGGTCTCATGCTCATCTGGGTCTGCTCTGTTTGCAAAGGTATCTCTATCGATCAGCTACTGTGAGTATTATTTCTAACAAAAAGGGCTAATGGATGTCCTCAAGGGGAATTTGAATTTGAACATATATACAGCCATATGGCAAAGATTACCGTATTCCCCAATATTGTTTAACCCATTCCATCATTGGCTATTTTAATTAGACCCAACCTCTTTGAATAAATCTACTGAAAAGGAGCAATGACTAGAGAAAAGGAAAAATGTTAGAAAAAATTCGTAATTCGTAGTTAGGAGCTCTATTTATTACAATGGTTTCACAAAGTGACTTTTACAGAGGCGTAGAAAGGCATATTTATGGAGGAAAGGGTTAAAAGATTTCAGAACAACAAATAATGCTGACCCAGATTAGATATCTGGAGCCATTTGATATGGGTCAACACAGTTAATTCATAACCCTTTACTTCATATTTATGCCTATTAATGCCTGTTGCGAACAGAGCAAATCAAAATCAGACGGCTCCTGCAGGACTGTTGATCATCTGCTCAGGATCAGCTGTTTGTTTATGAAATAATATAAATTTATCTGATTCTATAGTTTCTGCCATAGTCAAAACTTTCCTTGTTCATCATTATCAAAAACCTAAGCTCATTAATATTCATAACCAAGACCACAATGGAAATAAGAGCTTGCACTTTTTTGTATTATCCCTGGCGTGGGTGTGCATGCCATGGTTTATTTATTCGCATGTATACATAATGTTTGTTATTTGTCACAGTATTGCACATGTTACTTCAAATTATTATGTATAAGCATATAATTATATGCCTTGCTGAAATAAATCTTATTTATTATCTATCGATCGCGATCTACATATGTACAGCTATTGTTTCTAAAATAAATATTCATGAGATGAAGGATTAAGCAGGTGGTTGCTTAACCCTTTCCCTCATATAAATGTGTTTTCACGCATTTGCAAACAGAGTAGACCCAGATCAGACGGCTCCTATAGGAGCCGTCTGATCAGGGTCTACTCTGTTTGCTAATGGAATTTGATAG
The DNA here is from genome assembly GCA_963576725.1 of Azorinus chamasolen. Classification (NCBI taxonomy): domain Eukaryota; kingdom Metazoa; phylum Mollusca; class Bivalvia; order Cardiida; family Solecurtidae; genus Azorinus; species Azorinus chamasolen. The sequence continues at coordinate 78,631,760 of OY755240.1, read as the reverse complement.
ATCAGTTTCTTTACTTTCTAAAATGGCTACAATATTCCACCTTCAATATTTAATTAAAACTATTTTGTCCATGAATATTCAGTAGGTATGGAAATTTCAACTAAATATAGAACAGGGAAAGGGTTAATACAGGACAAAAGTAATGCAGAAAGTTCCTCTAGGAGCTTTCTGCATTACTTTTGTCCTGTTACTATATATTTAAGCTGCCACCTGCCTCAACCACCCAGAATAATACCTCTTTCAGGTGGTCACATTAAAGGGGTTTACTGTGTTGACTAATCTTTTTGATTTACCATTGTAGTGGGGCTTACACTTCTTTTTGATTGACCACTGTAGTGGAGCTTACACTTCTTTTTGATTGACCATTGTAGTGGGGCTTACACTTCTTTTTGATTGACCATTGTAGTGGGGCTTACACTTCTTTTTGATTGACTATTGTAGTGGAGCTTACACTTCTTTTTTGATTGACCATTGTAGCGGGGCTTACACTTCTTTTTGATTGACCATTGTAGTGGGGTTTTTGCTGTATGCTAGACTTCTTTTTGAGTCAGAGTGACCATTGTAGTGGGGGTTTCTCCGAATATATATTCTTCTTTTTGAGTGACCACTGTAGTGCGGGTTTTGCTCACGGTAAACAAGACTTCTTTTTGAGTGACCAGATTGTAGACGGGTTTTTTACTGTATACCGACATAATAATCATAATAGTACATGTATATATATTATATTGCAGCTGATCTCGAACCAGATCAAAACAGTCAGAATACATTTAATCAGTTAAACATCATGCAAGTAATTTTTGTTGCAAAAATTGTTGTCTGCGACAATTTTATAAGTGTTCGTCATATGTTACACTTTTCTTTAACCCTTTAATCCATGAATATTCATGTAAGAAAAAAAAATGGCATTCATGGACTATTAATTAATGGTTATAATATAGCATATGCACACTGAAATTTTTTGGACATGACAAAAACAATTTTAATAGAATCATATCTATATTATATCATATAAGCAAACAGAGCATACTCTGATCAGACGGCTCCTACAGGAACTGTCTGATAAACAGATATCGGTCTATTCTGTTTGCAAAGGCAAAGAAATACATACTTATGCCGTTATGGAGTATTACTTTAAGGGTTAAGCAATCGCTGAATATTCACTATAAGCTTCACTTGTTTAAATTTTGTAATAGTCCATTTGAAAAGCATTGAAATGATAAATGGCTAATGTATTCTAAACAATTTACGTGATCAATGGTCTCCTGAGTCTATACACAATTATCGTAAGTAAACATTTGCCCTCTACTGACAATGATTGCCCTCGACGTACTAACAACAAAGTCTGTTAACCCTTACAACACTGAATTTTCAAATGGACTATTCCAACATTCAAACAAGTCAAGCTCATAGTGAATACCAGTATTTAGGGACTTTTCTAAAGAAAAGTGTAGCATGACAAACAGTGCAGACTCTGATGCTCCTTTAGGAGCCCTCTCATCTGGGTCTACACTGTTTGCAAAGATATTTCGACATTAGTGACTTGTGTCCAACACTGTAAAGGTTAAAGCTCATTGTGCTGAAAAATGTTATTGCATGTCTTCTCAATCTCTGATATGAAGCAAGTTTTTCTTACTTGAGACTCATTCAAGCTTTTGAGAAACTACTGACCTACTGACCGCGGGTGTCAAAAAGCTACACCATTAGTTACTTTGCTGTCTCAACTGGATCAAAGCTGTTTGCACATGATGGTTAGGTCGCCATCAACAGGATAAGGGTCAATTGGCTGTGCTTGGAAAATATGCCACCTTTGCTATCTGAGTACAAGAAGCTATAATTATATTTTAATGGCTCCATTTTGAATCTCCCATATATTCTCTTCCATAGATTTCGAATAAAATGTCACATGGTAACTCTTTCAACACTTAAAATAACATTCATCTGCAAAAACTTGTTGAATGCATTTTTCTGCAATATTTTCAAAACACAGTGTCACAAGTTTTTGAAATCAGTGTGATAAATAGAGCAGATATGTACTCTATTTATCACAAATGTTTGAAAACTATACAATTCCCTTAGGAAAAAGAACTGCTAAAAACTGCAGTTTTTTAACAGTGAAATAGCAGTTTTTTGAAAATACTGCCTTCTTTAGCAGTATTTTATCATGGCCATCAGTTGTTGGTGAGCAGTTTACTGCAGTTTTCAAATAACTGCTAAAAACTGCATGTATAGCTCCATTCATTTGTGACAGTTTTTAACAGTAAAACATAACTGCTACCTGAAAAAATGGTTTAATTTGCAGTAAATAGCAGTACTTTTCTTGGAGCAGTTTTCTGGTTGCTTTTATTTGAACAGAAGAACAAGTTTATAGCAGTTTTCATTTTACTGCATGATAAAAACTGTAAACCTTTAAAAGTTATAAGTATAGGATCCTATATCTACTATAGAAATGGAAAACAAATTCGAGCTAGCAATTATTTTATTACTAATAGTATAATGACAATGTAGATTCCATATCAAGCTGACGTTCAGTGATCCAGCTAGTATAAGAAATAGTTGGCACATCACCCGTTCCTTATTTGCTAGCGCCCTGTTGCCTGGCATGGCGCCAAGTTGCCTCTTTGAATGTGGAAAAGTGCAGACACTGATCATTCTGGCTCAGCGTGAGATCAATTATCTCCATCCACTGGTCCGGTATATATACCCCCTTCCCCATGTAGCATCGCCCCTATTGCGTTGGTCAATTAATTTATGTTATTAACCAATGAAATATAGATAACAAACAACTCCATCTAAGGTTACAAGATGTGTTTGTGAAACGCTATATATACACTATATGCCCCCACAGTATCAGGGTTGCCACAAACCAGAGGAATCAAAATTCCCTGACATTTCCCTGACATAATTTCAAATTTCCCTGACACATTTCATCACGAAATTTAGTTTTCCTGTCATAATTTCTGTATTATGTTATGAATTTTTTAAAATATATAACATTCATTCTCATATTTTCAAAATTCCCTGACAATCCCCCGACATTTGCCTATATTTTAAAAATTCGCTGACAGTTCTCAAAATTCCCTGACAATTCCCTGACCTTGAAAAAACTTAAATTTCCCTGACGCGTGGCAACCCTGAGTATAGCAAATGTAATACCTAAACATTTGTACTTTGACCTTGGAGGATGGCCTTGACATTGTCATGTCACCACTCAAACTGTGAGCTAGGCTTCATGAGATACATATGTAAATGCCAAATATAAAGTCTATATACATGTATCTCTATTGGTTCGAAAGTAAGTTATATATATAGTTGACCTACATGTATATATCTGGCCTTTGACCTTGAAGGATGACCTTGTCCCTAACATGTCACTTCTGAAAATGTGCAGCTTCAAGAGATATACATGAATGCCAAATACCAAGTCTCTATTTCTACTGATTCAAAAGTTATGCCCAAGGTTGAAGTTGCTGACAAACAAACAAACATTTGACCTTTGACCCTTAAGGATGACCTTGACATGTCACCCCTCAAATTGTGCTGCTTTATGAGATACTTATGCATGCCAAGAATCAAGTCTCTATATGTAATGGCTCAAAAGTAACGACCGACGTTAAAGTTGGTGACCCCCCCCCCCCGCCTTAAAAAAAACAAAAAAACAACAACAAAAAAACACTCTCTGATTGGGCTGGGGGGGGGGGGGTTCACAATTAGGCCAGATATATTGATCATATATGTCTCTTATTAGACTATGTTGCGTAAGAATTATCAAATTGTCAATCACAATAAAAAAAACAACAACACCAATTACTTCCGTAAACCAATTAAATTAATTAAAATATCCCAACTTGGCTATGTTAAATTCCTGAAATCAAACCCAAGCTGATTAACACGACTTAATTCGCCGTAACGGTAAATGCGGCCCAGTGCGAATATAGTAGGTACGAAGCTCGCTGGCCCGAACCGTTCTGGTTCCCTTTCGCGTGTTTGGTTCCTAGCGTATGAAATCTGCTGAAATTCTGGCGGTTGAAGAAGTTAGTGGATAATTTTGTTTTGCATTGCCGAAAGGGCTCCAAAGAGGTAAATATAGCTCAGTCTTTGTGTATATTTTATGCAATATTAAAATCGTGTCATTTTCAGGTATATTCTATACGATTACAGTTTGTAAACACTGTGTTTATATTTGCGACGATTTTCAAATTCAAATCGGTCTCCGTTCAAATGTATGGTTTCGGACATCCATGTTTCGGACGAAATGTTATTGTATCATTGCGTTGTATTATTATGCACAGTATGCAATTGTGTTCAAATAATTGAAATGACTAGGATCCACATCAGACATACATTCACGCTGTTTTAATGTTTATTTTCAGTTTGACGTGAATGTATTGATGACCAGTATACAGTTGGCAGTTTCTTATAAACATTCTATCAACTCCATGGCAGAACCGTTACATATGCCTTCATGTAAAATAGCCCGCTTGGAATAGAATGTCTATGCAGCGAAGAACAACTTGATACTGTCTTAGCTGGTTTTTCCAGCCCAAAGGATTGGTTGCAAGGTAATGTAAAATAAAATGCTAAATAGCCTTAATTGTAAATGCCTAAGATCAGTTGAGTCTTGGCAACTGTGTAAATTACCCATGATGCAATACTGGGAAGAAACCAATATGGTGGCTACAAACTGTCAATATTTCTAGTTTTAAAAATGTGTCGAGTTGTCGATTACATAGCATGACAGTTGATAGAACACAGCTGAATTAGGCTTTTAAAATTCCATAATTGCCATGGTGAGTTAATTATCAATTCTAATAAATTAAGACTAATTAGATTTTTATTATTCAATATTGTTTATTTTCGATTTTCATGTAAGTGGGTGGGTGGGGTAATATTCTAGCTAGCTCTTCACCCCTCTACTCTCTATTTCTGTTTAACGTGACAATGATCAACCATGCAACACCAGGGTCACTGTACCCATGCATCTCATGGGGAGAGACATGAAAATACAACCAATAACCAGATTTATTAAAAAAGAAAATTGAATATGTTTACTTTTTTCCAGCAGTCATGTTTGCAATGAAAATGAAAGTATAGCAAGTAAAATAATATTCTTACCTGTTTTAGTTGGGAACAGACCTATAAGATTTGTTGAGATGTAACCCTTTACACCATGGATGTTCATGGAAGTAATTGCGTCACATTATTACTAGATTATATAATTTATATTTCATTATGGCATAAAATTATGAACACAAATTCTGGCTTAGGCAGAAAATATATTATTCCAAAAGCAAATAGAGAAGATGGGGATTAGTTATCTCTTACAGGATGGATCTTGGTCTACTCCATTTGCAAACCCATAGAAGTGTATGATGTAAAAAGTTAAATATCCAGATTTATGAAATTTGTCAATAAATTGGACATGTATGTAAATAGGTCAGTCAAAACATGATAAATCTTTCATTATAGGTTGTTGAATTTAAGTGTATAAAACATAAACAGGGAGGTAGAATTAGATTTAATATTATTTTGATAATGTTATGTTATTAGTAACATTTGTTATTGCAGGACTGGGGATACAGCTGTGCCTATAGTCCAGATCAACAAGCCTGACACACAAAGAGAAGAAAAAGGGTAGTTGTCATACAGAAAAATGAAGGTGCAAAAACTTGTCACCATCTTTTCAAAAGACCATAGACTTGCATAAGATTGTGGGGACAGTTTCATGATGGAGCAACTCTTCAAGAAGATAGACAGCACTCTGGATCTTTTGATTTGTTAAAGTAATTTTGCTAGGTGTAAATATCTATTCAAATGGCTAAAAACAAGACTACAACTTACAAGAGAGCATGTATTTTGTACAGTTATTGTAGTATAACATCTGTGTTGAAAAGGAGTACATGTGTTCTGTACAAATAGTATAGATCAAGTTTAGAGGGCTTGTAAGAGAGCTGTCTTAACAGGATCTACTCTGTATGCCATCTGTTAGTGTTTTGTAAAATGACCAGTAATGGTGCAATTAACTTATTCTTAAAAATTAAGAGTGAACCTTTTGAAAACTGCAGCATAAATAATAATTTTCATTTAGCCGTATGTTATGTTTTTCCATTACAGTATATAAAATGTTAAAAAACTTTTGATGGAAATTTATTTGTTCCCCGCCCCCACCCCAGCAAAAAATACTGGCAGTTTTTCTTCCAGTATTCAATGATGTCATTTTACTGCTTAAAAATAATGGCCAGTTATTTTGCAGTTTTTCTTCCAGTATTTTATGATGTAATTTAACTGCTGAAAAAATGTGGACAGTTTTTCTTCCAGTTTAATGATGTCATTTAACTGGTTCATAACTGGTAAGCCAGTTATTTTGCAGTTTTTTATGACCTCATATGACTGCTAGCTCATTTAAATATTTCGGCCGATTTCACTGCACTTTCACTGCTAAAAACTGGTTTAGAACAAACTGCTAAAAAACTGCTTTTTACTGGTTCTGAAAAACACTGCTAAATCACTGCAAGTTAACTGCCTTCCTTTTTCCTAAGGGTTCTAAAATGTTCCTTTCTCTAGTATTTAAATGCTCCTGTTCAAGATCAGTAGATCTAGGAGCTGTCTTAAATATAATCAGGGTCTGCTCATATCTCTTTGCTTATGAAATTACAAAATGTATAATAAATCTGACCAATACCGGTACCAAATTTTATCAAATTCAGCTAATAAATATTCATGATGTCATTATTTCTGACATGAAATTTTAAACAGGGAAAGGGTTAAAGGAATAATCTAGAGGTTGCTTTGGATCAAAAGAATTGGAGTGCTCTTTCCCTGGCATTACATTATAAATAACTTCAGCCTGCTTTCATCTGTGTAATCAGGAAGTTCTGCTGTTCAAATTACTATCATTATATTGTCACCGTCAGTACATCATCTTAACCCTTAATTTCCCTGTTCTATGTTTATTCCAAATTTTAATCCTACTGAATATTCATGTGCAAAAAAAAATATTGATCAAAATATGGAAGGTGGAACATATTGCAATTACATGTATAGCCATTTTAGAAAGTAAAGAAACAGATCTTTCAAATTCATTAGCAAACAGAGCAGACCCTGATCAGACGGCTCCTATAGGAGCTGTCTGATCTGGGTCTCCTCTGATTGCAAATGTGTGAAAATGCACTTATATGAAAGAAATTTTGGTTAAAATATTGATAAACTAATCCACAGACAAACAAGATCGATGCAGATCGAGCCATAGAGAAGATCGAAGGTACGTATCGGTATTTAGGAAATTTAGGAATCAAGACAAAACATTTTCTACAATTCTCTGTCAAACCCGATCTCTCAAAAATGATACTAATGAGCTTGTACAAACAAGAAACCAGGATTTAGCTCCGAGAAATAAAAGATATAGGGGTAAATCTACTGCTTTGAAAATGTCAGATCTACAGTATATGTCAATTAAAGAACAATATATAACCCCTTTCCTCATATAAACACTTGTTCACGCTTTTGCAAAAAGTGCAGACTCACATCAGACTGCTCCTATATATAGCCCTTTATTCATGAATACACCTTTCTACACCTTTACAAACAAGTAGACCCAGATCAGACAGCTCCTATATAGGAGCTATCTGATCAGCAGCAGGGTCTGCTCTGTTTGCTTATGAAATAATATAGATATGATTCTACAGTTTCTAAAATGTCTACAATGTTTCAACTTCCATATTTCTTTATATCTATTTTTCAATGAATATTCAGTAGGTATTGAAATTTAGCCAATATTGCCTGTATCCCACTACCTCAGTCCCATATTTAGTACCAGTAAACAGGTTGGATCCAGATGAGACGCTGAGTAACTTGGTGTCTCAGGTATATACATGTAGTATCCAAGCTGTTTGACACTTGGTTAATACTTTCTCAAAAGTCTGATCGAATCAGAAGTACAGTTGAACTTCTATATCTGGAACTTCAAGGGGTGCCATACAATTACTTCGAGATAACAGAAGTTAGAGTTTCTGATTTCTATTCTGCATAATGTCTCAAGATTACAGCTTAATGCAGGTCTATAAAGTAATGCTGAAAGCTCCTATATATATAGTATTATAGTAGTTTACCTTTTCAGCATTACTTTAGACCTGTGTTATAAAGCTGTCAAGTGTGTTTCTTGATATGTGTAGTACGTGATACATTTCAGCACAATTCTTTATAATGTAAATTTTGTAAGGGTTGCACTTTTAGTCAATATCCCGAAGTTCAGGTTATCCGAGTTCATGATATTGAGGTTCCACTGTAGTCAAAATTGAACACATTTGACCCAACATCTTATTTTTTACAGCCAGGTAAGAGTCGACGAGAATTGGTGTCAATAATATGGGTATAGTGGTCTTGTCAGAAAAAAAATCAGGAGTCCTGTTAGATCTATAACCTTTTACATGTAAAAACATCTGTTGTCTATCAGTATATGCACCATAATGAGCTACAAATTATAGCTCCTACAATTATTGCTGTTCATTAATTGTAACAAACTTTAACAGACTTTATAAATGACTTGAAAATATTGTTTGCCCCTGTAACCTGTATATACCTGTAACACTCGAACTGGTCATGCAGCATTACATTATCAAAATAAGTACATGTATATATATATTATATATATATACATGTATTTCGTTGAAGACGGACTGAATGAATGAATATAATTTATAACCCTTTACCTAATAGTGACACCATTTAAGTTTAAACTCTGTTGCAAATAGAGTAGACCCAGATCAGATGGTTCCTGTATAGGAACCATCTGATCATTGCAGGGGCTAGCTGCTCAAGCTCTTTGCTTATGGAATTATAATTAATGTATAATGGATCTGATTGGACAGTTTCTGCCACGACCAAACATGCAGTCTCCCATGTTCATATACCTTTATAAAAATTCAGCTAATAAATATTCATGCTGTAATTATTTCTTACCTGAATGTTCGTCAGCTAGGTAAAGGGTTAAATGATCGATTGATCAACTTTAGCGGGTTTTATGTTGCTTATAACTGCTAGTATATTTCAGTCATATCATGATGTCAAGCTAATTACAGGTGGAGGAAGACCACAAATCGAGGTTCTTCTCTGCACAGAACACATTGCATTGTTTTGTGCACAGAAGAATATCCGGGCAGAACCACCTACCTAATGCAATCAGCCGTATTTAAAGGGCTGCATGAATAATTTTATTGTCTCGGACATTTAACCCTGTTCATCGATCATCATGTAAGAACATATAACAAATATTAACTAATGAGGTGAATTTATAAATTGAAAACATTTTGACAATGGCAGAAATTGTAAAACAGATCTATATTTTATGGGCAAACAGAACAGACCTTGATCCTACTGGAGATGTACGTCTAATCTACATTGATCTTAGCTCCGGCCGTTAAATTTGCAAATGCGTATAAAAGGTAAAGAATTAAGCAATTTATTCAAAATTTGATTTTTTTTGCATACATAAAAAAATACATAGATAAATTGATAGCACGTTATAGAATAGCTTCAAAGACATTAAACTATATATAATTAGTTAATCAGTACATATTTTAGTTGTACATTTTCTTTATTATGTTGTCATCCTTTAAATTTTGCTTGACTTGCTTAATTCGTCTTCACAAAATGTCAAGGTCTGGCATTGAACAAAAGAAATTGCGGCAATATAATACAATGTGGCAAACCGCAATGAGATTACGGCCCTTCAGCATCCAATGAATTATTTATGTTTATGTTCAAATCAATAATTACCATATGACTGTTTTGGTCAAATTAAACAGCAAAACCTACCTCTTTTTTCACCGCTCGAAGCAGCGACTGTCGCGTATCGGAGTCCTGGATGGACATTGAACGCTTTGACAACAGTGTAGCAGACATGTTTATTTAAATTCATCGCAATCCAAATCTACAACATCACTGAGGATGGCAACCCCATCACATGTCACTTCTGTTTTGCCTAGCCGAACAACACATGTGGTAGAATAATTTAGAAGAAGTAGTGCAACAATGGTCGAAAGTAAAGAAATATTTTTAAAGAAGATGTGTCTTAAATATATAGAAAACTGAACAACATTCTAAAATTTGTGATCAAATATTAACAAAATAAGAAATGTCATTAATCTTCTCCTAGGTATCTTTTTTCTCTTACGCATTCATAAAAGTAGTTCTCTTCTAGGGACTTTTTCCAAAGTTATATAGACTGTCAGACCAAAAAGTTGGAAAATGTCCATCAGCCTTTGTTTCTTAATTGTTTGATATTTTTAAAAGAGCATACCTTTATAAATTAACATAATTCCGTTGAATATTATTATGTTTGTACCTATATATTAAAAATATAATCACTTCATATTTGTGAAGCTTGAAACGGTCCATATTTTCCCCAACTTCCAAAATGGCCGCCTCCGGTGCTACACACCTCGGAAGTGGTAAAATTAATTTAGGATTACTGCGAGATTACTATCGCCGAGAATTGTTAGAATGTTTAGACAAATGCAATGGAACAAAGGTATAAGAACCCCATAAGTGCTTGTTCTTTCTCCGTAATATATTACCTACTTTCAGCTTCCTCATCTCATGTTGATATGTTTTTGTAGTGGGTGGGGCTTAAAAAACAAACAAAGCTGGTGCCAATTAACGTTTGCAGTCCATATGTGATATGAATCGGGTAATATTACAGGGAACGCCCGGAAGCTCTTGAAAAAGTGTCATTTTAGGGATGTGAAAAGCCTTTTCCGGACAGCCTTTTGGAGACTTCAGAGGTGGAAATATAATCCAGCACTGACTTTCCTATCTTTTATAAATTTTAAGAAATCATAAAATGAGATGCAGACAACACTGGTATAACTGACAAAGTTTTATTCTATTTTGATCACTTCCCATACACTGACGACTTTTGATACCTTTGCAAACAGAGTAGACCCTTATCAGACAGTTCCTAATTAAAGGTAGGCTGGTATTCCAAAGATACAGACTGACCAGTCTTTGTGCGATTTGCACGCAACATGCCATTTCATATCAGCTTAACCCTGATGTGAACAACAGTGCAAAAACAGAAGCCAAAGTCCTTCGGACGAGACTATAAACAGAGGTCCGATGTATGGGTGCTTTACACTGGGCATCTAAAAGAACCAGAGAAACTCAGTCGATAATAAGAGTAGGGCATCACGCCCGGGTTTTTCTGTATCCTCTCCCCTCTCTCTTGGGCGTCCAAATAGCCCATAGTGAGCAGAAACGGACGTTAATCAATTAACACAAAAAAGAAGCCAGGTAACTTGCCAACTGGCATGTAGGATATTTGGTTTCCCAACTGGAATTGTATGCATGTGCGTTGGTATAATGCTGCATTGCTAGTTTGCGGGTTTTCTGTTTCTTTTTAACAGGCGACTTTTCAGAATCCTTTTCCATCGCTACTTAGTAATTATCAAACTCCTCACAGTGATCTCCCTTGAGATTAGGGGAGATCACTGTGTTGGAGGTTGAGTAATTATACAGAAGTGATCACTGTTTGCAATTGACATCACGTAATGGGTCATAATCGGTACATTGCGGTATTTATGAGCTGATTTAAGGGTGTTTGATGGCAATTTAAAGGTTCAATGGTCATATTTCAATTTTTTTTTCAAGAATTTAGAAAATGCGTGTGTAATATATTGAATTGAGCGTGATTTGGACGCAAATGCGTGTGACACACGTGCAATGGTTTGATGGTGTAGTCTATGTTTGCAACCCCCCCCCCCCCCACACTTTTCAACCAGATTGTCAAATTTGCAAGTAGGTCTTGTTACAAATAGCTTTATTTTATTGGCATGTTAGATCTACCTGTAATATATAAGGTGCGAAATACAATGCTATATAATTGCTTTCTAGGCGAATTCACCATACGTGTTACTATATTCAGGGTTACAGATAAGGGGAGTTTTGGAGTATTTACCCAATTAAAGTGGAAAAAGCAATTGTTTTTCAAAACAATGAGTAACACAAAGCAAATAAATATAGCAAAAAGCAAAAAAAAATTAGAATATCTAATGAGAATATGAATAATACCCAATTACGAAAATTGCCAATACCCAATAAAAATTGCAAATTTTATACCCAATTCTGTAAAAAATAAAGGAGTAAATACCCAATTGCATCAAAACCTTACCTGTAACCCTGTATATTGTAGGCGAGTTGGTCATAATAGGCGAATTCACTAGCACCCTATACAACGTATTGGTATGACTAAAGAGATAAATATTTTGTTGCTGTCATACTGTTATAATATGGGATTTTTAATGCCAGATGTGATATATGAGGAGTGGAGAGTAGTGAATTGGATAGATAGATTTATTGGTATTAAAATGTATGTGGCATTTAAACATGCATCAAACATTCAACAGATAAAGAAATACAAAATCCTTATAAATTTACATAATCCTTATTTCCGTTTTGGCCTCTTCAGTACTTAATCCTTTATTCCATAAATACACATTTTTATACCTTTACAAATTAACAGAGGAGACCCATATCAGACAGCTCTTGCAGGAGCCATCTGATCAGGGTCTCCTCTGTTTGCTTAATGGAATAATATAGATCTAATTCTTCAATTTCTGTCAAGGTAAACACTCTGTGTTCATATGCAGTTATAAAAAATAATCAACTGTAATTAATATTCACGATGTATCCATATTTCTAACATGAATATTCATGGAGTGAAGGGTTACGGTAATGTTGCTTCTATTTTCTTTGTCACTCATTGTATCTTCACATTTCTCTTTTTCAGGCCCTGGTATGGGATGATGGACTCACCGGACCATTTGGACTCATTGCAGAGTATTCTCTACTTAAGGTATTATAATAGTTTTAACCCTTCGCTTGCTATTCATGTCAATATACCTACCTGTAAATAGTGAAGACCCAGATGAGACAGCTCCTGCAGGAGCTGTCTCATCAGGGTCTGCACTATTTACAAGTTGATTGTGCAACCAGTGCACTCCACAGCAGTGATTTCACAGCTAAATACTTGTACACAGTGAAGATATATATAATTATACAATGGCATGGGTAAAGAAGGAGAAATGTATTTTAAAAATCAGCAAGAGAAGGGTTAATTCTAATCACTACTGTATGTAGATTTATGTCAGAAATAATGATATCATGAATATTAATCATCTGAACTTTTGTAATGGCATTATGAACAAAAGATTTGTCGGCAACAACATATGACAGACATGATAGAATCAGATCTTTATTATTTCATAAGCAAACAGAGCTGTTATAGAAGCCATCTGATCTGGGTCTACTCTGTTTGAAAATGCTGGAAAATGCTTCTAGAGAAACCTTCTGATCAGGGTCTACACTGTTTGTCAATAAAAATCATCTCACAAAATATATGTCACATGCTGAATGGAAAATGATGATGGACTAGTCTATGTTGAAAATTCAATATTCAGAGGGTTAAAAAATGCATAGGTTGAAATTACTGTAGTACAAGTGCATGTACAGAGAAACTCATATGTCAGTTGCTTTAACCTCTTCCTTGCTGAATATTCATGAAATAAATAATGACATCATGAATGTTTATTAGCTGAATTTTACAATGGCATAATTATGTTCACATGAATGCTAGTATTTGTACAAACCGTTAAGTCAGACCATTGTGATAAATAGAGCATTTGCTCCTTTAGGAGCAAATGCTCTATTTATCACAATGGTTTCACAAAGTGACTTTTACAGAGTCGTCAAAAGTCGTCAATATGAGGGAATGGGCTACCTGTTGAATGCATTGGGGTCTGGACCGCTTCATGGGGGTCTATATGTACTATATAATAACGTTATTATGTAGTACATATAGACCCCCATGTAGCGGTCCAGACCCCTGTGGTTGAATGCAGGAAATGATTATTGTTATTGATGGTCCATTCCAGTTATATTTGAATTTTAGCATTCATTGATTGATCCCTTTCTCTATGGTATATTCATGTAAGAAATGATGACATTTTGAATATTTATTAACCCTTTCCCTCATACATGTATTTATAAACATGTTTTCACGCATTGGCAAACAGAGTAGACCAATATCAGAAGGCTCCTGTAGGAGCCGTCTGATCAGGTTTTGCTCTGTTTGCTAATGGAATTTGAAAGATCTTTTTATTATACCCCCCTTTTGAAAAAATGGGGGTATATTGCTTTGCACATGTCAGTCGGTCGGTCGGTCGGTAGATCGATGGTTTCCGAACGATAACTAATAAACAACTTGGCATAGAATCTTCAAACTTGCTGTGGTGGTTAGTCATGACAAGTAGATGACCCCTAATATTTTTTAGGTCACTAGGTCAAAGGTCAAGGTCACAATGACCTAAAAAGGTGAAATGGTTTCCAAACAATAATTGCTCAAGGATTTGGCTTGGGATCTTCAAACTTGCTGTGGTGGTCGGTAATGACCACTAGATAACCCCTATTGTTTTTGAGGTCACTAGGTCAAAGGTCAAGGTCACCATGACCTTACCTGGTTAAATGGTTTCCGATCAATAACTGCTCAAGCGTTTGGCCTAGAATCTTCAAACTTACTGTGGTAGTTGGTCATGACCACTGGATGACCCCTGTTGTTTTTGAGGTCATTAGGTCAAAGGTCAAGGTCACCATGACCTTAACTTGTGAAATGTTTTCAGATCAATAAATGATCAGTGCTTTGGCTTAAGTTATTCAAAGTTGCTGTGGTTATTAGTCATGACCACTAGATGAACTCTATAGTTGAGGTCACTAGATCAAAGGTCAGGGGTCTGGGGGTATACATGTTTTACAAACATCTCTTGTTTACTTTCTGAAATGGCTACACCATTCCACCTTCCGTATTTCATTATAACAGTTTTTTCATGAATATTCAGCAGGTATTGAAAGTTGAAATAAACATAGAACAGGGAAAGGGTTAACTGAATTTTTATAATTGGCGTATATATATACAGGATTTTTCATATTGGTAGAAAATGTGGTGTCAGATCTACCAGAATTTCTTAAGCAGTCTGGAACAGTCTGATCTGGGTGTACCCTGTTTGCAAATGCTTCAAAAAGCATTTATATGAAGGGCAGAGTTAATAAGATTTTATTTGTGATGTGACAGGAGCATGATGTAGAGAAGATGATGCTGTTACCGAAGGCTGGCCATGCGCTGGCTCCCAGTTCTGTGCAGAACATCATATTTGTGACCCGGCCTAAGCTGGATCTGATGGATCAGATAGCTCAAAGCCTGTTAAAGTAAGTGGAAACATTGAATTGGAGTTGATCGTAACCCTTTACTCCATGAATATTCATGTTAGGATGTAAGAAATAATGACATCATGTATATTAATTAGTTTAATTTGTATAATGACACATGAATAAATAAAATGTTTGTCCTTGACAGAAACTGTAGAATCATATCTATATAATTTCAAAAGCAAAAAGAGCAGACCCAGATCAGACGGCTCCTGTAGGAGCCGTCTGATCTGGATCTTCTCTGTTTGCAATGATGTAGAAAGGTGTATTTATGGAGGAAAGGGTTAATCAATTTTGTTTCACTTTTAGCCCTTTCAATGTGGGATACTTGTGTAATATATCATTTGCAGAAAGTGTTGACTCAGATCAGAGGGCTCCTATAAGAACACTCTGATCAGAGTCTGCACTATTTGCCATTCAGAATTCTCTAGAAAATTATATTCTTTAATTCTGTTAGAATTATTGTACTTTTAAGTTTTAACCCTTTACCAGGTCCTGATAGAGATGCCTTTTAACGCCTTTGCAAATAGTAGATCCAGATCAGACAGTTTCTGTCAAATGCATCTGATGAGGGTCTGCTCTGTTTGCTGATGAAATGATATAGATATGATTAAGCAGTTTCTGCTATGGCCAAAAATTCCATTGTTCATAATTTCATCATAAAATTTATTTTGCTTATTAAAAGTCTTACATGATTAAAGTCATTATGTCTTGCATGAATATTCATGAAATAAAGGATTAACACTTGATTTCATTATTATTCATGACAGACTCCACACATTTTGAATATTAATTTATTTAATTCTTATATTGAAAATTAGGGATTTTACTACCATGGCATGATAGAAAGTATATGTAGAAAGTATATGTAGAAAGTATATGTAGAAAGTATATATAACATATAAACAAACAGCAAAACCTGAACAGATGACTCCTACTCAGGAGTGCTCCTACTGGAGCCATCTGATTAGGGTCTACTCTGTTTAATGATAGCTTTATATATACAGTAAAACCCCGCTAATGTGACCACCTAAAAGAGGTATAATTCTAGGTGCTAGATGCAGGTGGTAGCTTAATGCAGGACAAAAGTAAGGCAGAAAGCTCCTAGAGGAGCTTTCTGCATTACTCCTGCCCTGCATTAAGCAACCACCTGATTATAAAGACACCCATGTTTATTCATTAAGTGGTCGCATTAGAGGGGTACTGTATTAATAAGATTATTTTTTAAAATGGCATATTACAGCTTTATCTTCCATTTTCTTTTCAAAACTGCTATGAAAGTGTCAAACAGTTTGGATCCTGATGAGCTGCATATTTTGGCAAATAAGGCAGATCCAGATCCTGCAGGAGCTGTTTGACCAGGGTCAACACTATTTGTTACTATGTCAGTCTAATTTAAAGTTGTCTAAATGGTACGAAATTGAGTTATTCAGCTTTACTAGTAGAGAGGGGAGATTGAGTACACTACAAGCCTTCTAAACCAGCATATTAGTAAAGAAGAATTTAGTTATTTAAGGCAGGTGGCTGCTTAAAATGCAGGATAAAAGTCATGCAGAAAGCTCCTTTGGGAGCTTTCTGCATGACTTTCACCCTGCATTAAGCTTCCACCTGTCTTACAGATCAAGATTGATACTAATTTGAATATCCGGTTTAGAGAGGTTTTACCGTACTGAAGTGTAACTTGGGTAATCATTTTTGTATGATTGTTTGTATGGCAGGGAGGACCAGGGTAGAGGCTTTAGAAAGGAGTACCACATTATCTTTGTGCCAAGGAAAAGCCTACTGTGTGAAAAGAAACTCAAGGTGAAATGTGTACATGAAAAATATTTAGTGTAGTCTGACCTCTGAATCTGTTATCTGTATAACTCCACCATCAAAGAGTAGAGGTACCTTAATAACCATAAGTATTTGGACAAACTTTGGCTAATAGTGCAGACCCAGATCAAACTGCCCCAAAGAAGCAGTTTGATCAGAGTCTACACTATTCACTTCTATGTCAGTCTAGTTTAAGGAGTTCTCTTAATGGTGTTAATTGACTTACTCACCTCTACAAAACCATAGAGAGTAAATATGCCTTTTAATTCTTTTGCAAACAGAGTAGGCCCAGATCAGATGGCTCCTGTAGGAGCCGCCTGATCAGGGTCTGCTCAGTTTGCTTATGGAATTATATAGGTCTGAATCTTTGTCTGAATCTGTTAGCAATGGCCAAAATGTCCTGTGTGCACTATAAAAGGTAATCTAATTGGTATTCATGATTTCATTATTTCTTACATAAATATTCATGGAGTAAAGGATTAAGATAATTAGGGGTACATCATATTAGACCATTAGCCCAATGCAGTCACTGAATGCATTTAGAAATGCTTTCTTACCGAAAAGTTTGTCCATAGCAGAAACTCTAGTATCAGATCTATATTATTCCATAAGAAAACAGAACACATCCTGACAAGAAATCTCAGACAGGATCCACCTGATCAGGGTATACTCTGTTTGCAATGGCATGAAAAAGCATCTCTGTAAGGTAATTGGTTTAACAGTGAGTCATTTTCATCTGCCAAATTTGTTGACTGTTTTGAATTTCTCTGTTGTTTTTCCAAAATTGTGTAGATAATCATGAATTCACAGCTAGCATGTAAAGAGGAAAGCAATACATATAGCTGAATACAACCTGCAAATAGCTTTACAGAGTTGAAAGCAGACAGAAAATTGGCTAAAAATAGAATTTTGTAAACCCTTTCCTCCATAAATATGCCTTTCTACGCCTCTGTAAAAGTCACTTTATGAAACCATTGTGATGAATAGAGCATTTGCTCCTATAGGAGCAAATGCTCTATTTATCACAATGGTTTCAAACTACCAAATTTTAAAATTTCCTTTTCTCTAGTTAATGCTCCTTTTCAGTAGATTCATTCTAAGTGGTTGGGTCTAAAAGTAGCTTGTGGAGGAAAGGATTAAATGCCAAAGTTTAATCCTTTACTCCATAAATATGCCTTTCTATGCCTTTGCAAACAGTAGACCCAGATCAGACGGCTCCAACTAGGTCTACTCTGTTTGCATATGATATAATATAGTAATATGATTTTACAGTTTCTGCCAAGACCAACAAATCATGTGTCCATGTGCTGTTATAGAAAATAATCTAATTAATATTCATGATATCATTATTTCTTACATGAATATTCATGGAGTATTAGGGTTATGGAACTTAACCCTGTACTTATGAATAGTCATATAAGATAAAGTAACATCATGAATTTTAATAAGATGATAATGGCATATGAATACAGGAAGTTTTGGCCATGGCGGACAATTTAGTGTATCAAATCAGTATTACATTATATTAAAGCAAACAACAGATCCTGATCAGATGGTTCCGACAGGATCTGGGTCTGCTCTGTTTGCAAAGGCATTAAAAGTATTATCTATGAAGTAAAGAGTTGATGCATGATCTACGAGAAACAAGTTGAACCTGATACATTATTAAAAACTCGATACTACAGAATTTTAGGAATATCTTTGTACACAGGTGGCTGCTTAATGCAGGGTGAAAATCATGCAGACAGCTAGAGAAGCTTTCTGTAAGACTTTCACTCTGCTTTAAGCTGCCACTGTGTTAAAGATTAATAATTGTACGTATTTGAGTGTTCGTAGTATCAAGTTTTTACTGTATTTATTCTGTTTACAGGAGATGGGTGTACACGGCTCTCTGACCAATATAGAGGAGTTCAGTCTAGCTCTCATTCCATTTGACTATGACCTCCTGTCCATGGAAATGGACAATTCCTTCAAGGTTTGCCCATGAGCTTTACTCTTTCAATGCCATGGATAAATTTGCAAAACTTTTGTATTTAGATGAGAGGGGACTTTATTATGCCCCCAAAGGCGGGCATATAGTAATCGCATTGTCCGTCCGTCCGTCCGTCCGCCTGTCCTTCCATCCGTCCCAAATTCGTGTCCGGTCTGTAACTTCTTCATCTATCAATGGATTTCAATATAACTTGCCACAAATGTTCACCAGACAGAGACGATGTGTCGCGTTCAACTCCCTGGTCCATGGGTCAAAGGTCAAGGTCATCCTTCAGGGTCAAAGTTCGGGGCATAAGTGTTTCACAAACACACTCTTGTTTTGATATTAATGTTTTTGAAACAAAAAGAGACAAAATTCAGCAAATATTGTTGAAGCCTACGACAAAATGGTGCAGACCACAAGATGAAAATCTTGATATATTGTGATCATTTGTTTAACCCTCTACCTATTCTATGTTTATTCCAACCTTCAGTACCGACTGAATATTCATGGACTAAATAGTTATAAATTAATGAACTATGGTAGGTGGAAAATTGTAGCCATTTTAGAAAGTAAAGAAATAGATCTATCAAATTCATTGGCAAACTGAGCAGACCCTGATCTGACGGCTGCTATAGGAGCCATCTGATCTGGGTCTACTCTGTTTACAAATGAGTGAAAAAGCCTTTATTTGACTATTTAAGTACATTTCATGCCATGATTCAAACTGTTTACTAAGTTTCTGAAAAGAAATTGAAAAGAAAACTCGAGAATTGAAGCAGGCAAATTTTGCTGATGGAAATTACATAGTGTTCTAAGATTTAACCATTGAGTGTGTGTGTGTGTCTTGTTTTTTTCCAGGAATGTTATCTGGAGAATGACTATACAAGTATGTTCTATGCAGCCCAGTCCCTTGTCACAATGCAGACGATATATGGAATAATTCCAAACATTTACGGGAAAGGGGAATGTGCTAAGGTAAGACAGAAGTAGATACAACTGCATACCCAGTAAACATACTTTTTGCCGTTGGGAATATAGCCGAATAACGGCTATGAAATCGGCCAAAAAAAGGCCCTGAAACTGTTATTAGGGCCCAACATGAAAATGCGGGTGCCCTATAGTAATCAGCTTGTCCGTCCGTCCGTCTGTCCGTATTAGGTTTCCACACAATATCTCCTTAAGGAATGGTCCAATTTTCACCAAACTTGCTCAGTGTACTTGATACCCAAGTACCTCGCATGGGTTCTGTGTTTGGCGATTTCCGCACATTTTTTTTGTAAATTGCGGGCATTTTAACTTAGGCTGCTGCAATCTGATTAGCCAGTTGGTTTCCGCGCAATATCTCCTCAAGGAATGGTCCAATTTTCACCAAGCTTAATCAGTGTACTTTATATCAAATACCTCACATGGGTTCTGTGTTGGGCAATTTCTGCGCATTTTTCGGAAATTTACTCCTGCAATCTGATTAGCTGATTAGTTTCAGTGCAATATCTCCTCAAGGAATGGTCCAATTTTCACTAAACTTGCTCAGTGTACTTGATATCCAAGTACCTTGCATTGGTTCTGTGTTCGGCAATTCCCGCACATTTTTATGCCCCCCAGATCTGATCTGGGGGGCATATTGTTTTCGCCCTGTCTGTTTGTCCGTTTGTCTGTTTGTCTGTTTGTCAGCAACTTTAACATTGGTCATAACTTTTGATCCAGTACAGATAGAGACTTGATATTTGGCATGCATATGTATCTCATAAAGCCGCACATTTTGAGGGGTGATATGTCAAGGTCAACGTCATCCTTCAAGGTCAGAGGTCAAATATATGGGTCAAATCACCGACTTTACATTGGCCATAACTTTTGGACCAGTAGAGATAGAGACTTGATATTTGGCATGCTTGTGTATCTCATGAAGCTGCACATTTTGAGTGGTGACCTGTCAAGGTCATCCTTCAGGGTCAAAGGTCAAATTGTCTGTTTCTTTGTCTGTAACTTTAACGCAACTTTAACATTGGTCATAACTTTTGAGCCAGTACAGATAGAGACTTGATATTTGGCATGCATATGTATCTCATAAAGCAGCACATTTTGAGGGGTGACATGTCAAGGTCAAGGTCATTGTTCAAGGTCAGAGGTCATATATATGGGTCAAATCACCGACGTTAACATTAGCCATAACTTTTGGACCAGTAGAGATAGAGACTTGATATTTGGCATGCATATGTATCTCATAAAGCAGCACATTTTGAGGGGTGACATGTCAAGGTCATCGTTCAAGGTCAGAGGTCAAATATATGGGTCAAATCACCGACGTTAACATTAGCCATAACTTTTGGACCAGTAGAGATAGAGACTTGATATTTGGCATGCATGTGTATCTCATGAAGCTGCACATTTTGAGGGGTGACATGTCAAGGTCAAGGTCATCCTTCAAGGTCAGAGGTCAAATATATGGGTCAAATCACCGACGTTAACATTAGCCATAACTTTTGGACCAGTAGAGATAGAGACTTGATATTTGGCTTGCTTGTGTATCTCATGAAGCTGCACATTTTGAGGGGTGACATGTCATGGTCAAGGTCATCCTTCAGGGTCAAAGGTCAAATTGTCTGTTTCTTTGTCTGTAACTTTAACATTGGTCATAACTTTTGAGCCAGTACAGCTAGTGACTTGATATTTGGCATGCATATGTATCTCATAAAGCAGCACATTTTGAGGGGTGACATGTCAAGGTAAAGGTCATTGTTCAAGGTCAGAGGTCAAATATATGGGTCAAATCACCGACGTTAACATTAGCCATAACTTTTGGACCAGTAGAGGTAGAGACTTGATATTTGGCATGCATATGTATCTAATAAAGCCGCACATTTTGAGTGGTGACATGTCAAGGTCAAGGCCATCCTTAAAGGTCAGAGGTCAAACATATGGGTCAAATGACCGACTTTAACATTGGCCATAACTTTTTAACCAGTACAGATAGAGACTTGATATGTGGTATGCTTGTGTATCTCATGAAGCTGCACAGTTTAACTGGTGACATGTCAAGGTCATCCTTCAAGGTCAAAGGTCACCAACTTCAAATTGACCATAACTTTTGAACCAGTACAGATAGAGACTTGATATGTGACATGCTTGTGTATCTCATGAAGCTGCACATTTTGAGGGGCAACATGTCAATGTAAAGGTAATCTTTTAGGGTCAAAGGTCACCAACTTTAACATTGGCCATAACTTTTGAACCTGTAGATACAGACTTGACATTTGGTATGCATATGTATCTCATGAAGCTGCACAGTTTGGGGGTGACATGTCAAGGTCAAGGTCATCTTTCAGGGTCAAAGGTCACTGACTTTAACATTGGCCATAACTTTTGAACCAGTAGAGATACAGACTTGACATTTGGTATACATGTGTACCTCATGAAGCTGCACAGTTTGGGCGTGATATGTCAAGGTCAAGGACATCTTTCAGGGTCAAAGGTCACAGACTTTAACATTGGCCATAACTTTTGAACCAGTAGAGATACAGACTTGATAGTTGGTATGCATGTGTTTCTCATTTGGCTGCACAGTTTGAGGGGTGACATGTCCACGTTAAAGTCATCTTTGAAGGTTAAATGTCACCAACATTAACATTGGCCATAACGTTTGAACCAGTAGATATACAGCCTTGATACTGGTATGCATGTGTATCTCATGCAGCCGCACAGTTTAAGGGGTGACATGTCAAGGTCATTCTTCAAGGTCAGAGGTCAATTATATGGGTCAAATCACTGACTTTAACATTGGCCATAAATTTTGAACCAGTAGAGATACAGACTTGATATTTGGTATGCATGTGTACCCCATGGAGCTGCACAATTTGAGTGGTGACATGTCAAGATCAAGGTCATCCTTCAGGGTCAAATATCATATAGAGGGGGCATAGTGTTTCACAAACACATCTTGTTTTTGTAAATTATGGGCATTTTAACATGCTCAGTGTACTTGGTATGCCTATATTATTGGAACCAATAGGCCTAGAGCTTCCATACTTTGTATGACTATACCAGCATTTTTGCCCTTCTGACCTTTACCTTTAACCTACTTTTGCAAAAATCTTTAAATGCCTTTAAGGGCTTCCATACTTGATATGCACTATTCTTGTGTCAAGACCTTTCCAACAACATCATTGTTTGCCCTTCTGACCTTGACCTTTGACCTACTTTTGCAAAAATCTTTAAATGTCTATATTATTGGAACCAATATGCCTAGGGCATCCATACTATTGTATGAACATACCAACATTTTTTGCCCTTCTGACCTTGACCTTGACCTTTGACCTATTTTTGCAAAAAACATTCAAATGACTATAACATATGAACCAATGGACCAAGGGCTTCCCATACTTGGTATGCAACTTTTTTGTGTTCAGATCTTTCCAACAATATCATTGTTTTTGCCATGTTGCTTTGACGTTTTACCTACTTTTGCAAAATTCTTTAAATGCCTATAAAATTTGAACCAGTAGGCCAAGAGCTTCTATACTTGTAATGCAACTTTCTCGTCTTAAGACTTTTCCAACCATGCCATTGTTTTTACCATGTAACCTTTACCTTGATCTTTGACCTACTTTTTGCAAAACAATTCAAATGTCTATAGCATTGCAACCAATAGGCCCAGGGCTTCCATACTTGGTATGACCATGCCAATATGTTTGCCTTTCTGACCTTGAGCTTTGACCTACTTTTGTGAAAGTCTTTAAATGCATATACTTCCATACTTGGTATACATCTTTTCTGTCTTATGACTTTTTCAAACATACCAATGGTTTTTACCACATGACCTTGACCTTTGACCTACTTTTGCAAAAATCTTCAAGTGCCTATAACATTGGAACCAATAGACCTAGGGCTTTCATACTTGATATAACCATGCCAACATATTTTGCCCTTCTGTACTTGGTATGACCTGACCTTCACCTTTAACCTTCTTTTGCAAAAATCTTTAACTGCCTATTACATTGGAACCAATAGACCTAGGGCTTCCATATTTAGAATATATCTTTCTTGTTTAATAATCTTTTTAAGTTGCTGAAAATTGGTATTTGGTTGCATTTTTGTTCTGATATTGATGCAGTTAAGTTTAAATTGGAAATTGAATTATTTTTTTTGTTCAATAGAACACGTTTATGACTTAACATTAAAACAGGTGAGCATCAGATGGATTTGACACCATGTTTGGTTTTAAATTACTGGCATTTTCACTTAGGCTGCTGCACTCTGATTAGCCGATTGGTTTCTGTGCAATATCTCCTCAAGGAATGGTGCAATTTTCACCAAACTTGCTCAGTGTACTTGATATCCAATCACCTCATATGGGTTCTGTGGTTGACTATTCTGCACATATTTATTGATGATGATACCATCAGGTTGTCTGATTATTTCTGTGACATTTCTTCTGAAAGATTGGTCCGATTTCTATCAAACTTGCTCACTATATGCTTATTATTCAAGTACCTAGCAAAGAGTACCCAGTTAAGCAAACTACATGCACATTTGATTAGGCTGCTGCAGGTCTGCATTAGGAAAATCAGGCTTACAATATGCGATACCTCCTACGCGGGCGGGCCCTTCGTCGACAGTAGTCTAGTTATAAAATAAGATAAAATGGAATATGTTTTCATTATATGATGAAACAATAATAAATCTTGATTTTTTCATGAAATTATTTAACAAGGGACCCATTGTTTTGTGCTTGGGACCCATTGGTTTCAAAGATATGAGTCCTTTTGACCCTTTCTAAATTATACTGTGTTCATATGCCATTATAAGAATTCAGTTAATAAAATTCATGATGTCATTCATTATTTGTTATGTAAATATGCTGCAGAAAATGGGTTAACCCTTTACTGCTTTAAACCAGACTTTTAAATGGACTTTAAACCAATTTCATTTTGACAGTGTAAGAGCTAATGAATGATTCAAGTTTGTACAAGCAGTTGATCATCAGCCTTAGTGATAGTCAAACAGTGTAGACCCAGATCAGCTGCCTCGTCTCTGGCGAGGCACCTTTATCTGGGTATGCACTGTTGACACCTCCGCATCTACAGCATTTTTTTATGCAGTATATCAAACAGTATCACTAATTATCAGAGTTCAATCTGAGTATATACCGTTAGCATGTCATTTAGACTGGTTTTGTCGTGGCGCAGCTCATATATGTTTGGTCACTACTATATGTTTGGTCACTACCGATATTTCAGCATGTTGTTGACATGATGATGCGTATGAGGCGTGAGCTGGAAGGCCAGGAGCCTCAGATAACACCACAGATAGATAACTTGTTCATCATAGACAGAACTGTAGACCTGCTCACCCCACTGCTGACTCAGCTCACATACGAAGGTCTGATTGATGAAATATTCGGAATTAATAACAGTAAGTGTATAGGCAGTTACATGACACCATGACATGCCATCTTATCCCTTTACCTTATGAATATTCAAGTAAGATATAATGACATCATGAATATTTAGTAAAGGATTACCCAAGTTTGTATACCCTTTCTCTGTTCTATGTTTATTACAAATTTCGATACATACTGAATATTCATGGCCAAATAGTTATAACGAAACATGGAAGGTGAACACTGTAGTCATTTTATCTATTAAGTTCTGTTAGCAAACAGAGCAGACCCTGGCTCTACTGTGTTTTTATGTAGGAAAGGGGTTAACAGATATATATCTCTGACATTTTAGTGTTTATATTACAGCATCAGCCAAATTCCCACCAGAAAAATTTGTCTCAAACAAGGATCAAGGGGGCAGTGGCCCATCGGAACTGGAGCCTAAAACTGTGGTCCTGAATTCTTCAGATGAATTATATGGGGAGCTCAGGGATAAAAACTTCAGTGCAGTCGGACAAAGTGTTAGCAAAAAGGCGAAAATCATATCTGCTCAGTTTGATGTGAGTAAAATAAAAAAATTGCAATTCTCCGGACAAGAGGAATATTGATTTATCCAAATATCTTAGTCAAATCCTATCTTGTTGGTAACCAGTAGAATTGTCTCAAGAGGCAATTCCAATGAGTATCCAGAGGTACAGATAAAATATTTCAAGAATAACTTATTTATTTCTCCACCGAACCCTATGCTTTGGCCACTTGTTAGAATCGTCTCAAAGATTTGGGCATGGCCAAAAAATAGAGTCATGTGTACAATGTATATTAGTTCATAAACAAACAGAGCAGACTCAGATCAGAGGGTTCCTACAGGAGCCGTCTGATCTGGTCTACTCTGTTTGCCAAGGTGTAGAAAAGGTGTATTTATAGAGGAAATGATTAACCATGTCTGTGTGCTTTACTCTGTAGCCATACCTGTGGAACTAATTGTTTTCCCCAATCCTTTATTTTATTAGCCAGACTCTTATTTGTTGATTTACATAAAAAATTGGCTTTTAGGGGTTTCTGTTCTGCTGAATATCCTACTAAAATCAGATTAGGCAAGGAAATACAGTAAAACCCCGCTAATGCGACCACCTAAAAGAGGTATACTTCTGGGTGCTAGATGCAGGTGGTAGCTTAATGCAGGACAAAAGTAATGCAGAAAGCTCACTTTTGCCCTGCATTAAGCAACCACCTGCTTATGAAGACACCCATGTTTATTCATTAAGTGGTCGCATTAGAGGGGTTCTACTGTATAGTGCATATTCACGGTAGATTTCTGGCATCCTTGTTTTTATGATCCTGCCTTTTTATGCCTTGCAAATAGAGTAGACCTAGATCTTGGAGGTATCCAAT
Organism: Azorinus chamasolen; assembly: GCA_963576725.1. Taxonomy (NCBI): domain Eukaryota; kingdom Metazoa; phylum Mollusca; class Bivalvia; order Cardiida; family Solecurtidae; genus Azorinus; species Azorinus chamasolen. Next base: position 78,604,950 of record OY755240.1, on the reverse strand, counting down.
CAGAGTCTGCTCTGTTTGCTGATATGTTACAGATCTGATTCTGTACTGCTCTCTATTTCTGTTTTATATACAGGAATTCATTGATATTCATAATGAATATTCATCAAATGAACCCTTTCCCTGTTCTATTTTTATTCCAAATTTCATTACCTACCGAATATTTATAGACAAAATAGTTATAATGAAATGTGGTAGGTGAAACATTGGAGCCATTTTAGAAACTAAAGAAACAGCTCCATACAATTCCATTAGCAAACATAGCAGACCGGGTCATACGGCTCCTATAGGAGCCGTCTGATCTGGGTCTACTCTGTTTGCAAATGTGTGAAAATGCGTTCATATGAGGGAAAGGGTTAATATGTGTATTATCTGTGCTTTGTCTATCAATACAGGAGAGATTGTCAGCGAAGACTGTTGGTGATTTGAAGAGTTTTGTCACCAAACTGCCACATCTGAACCAAGCCAGAAGTTCCCTTGCCATACGTAAGTAACAGACTGTCAGGGTAATTTAGTCATATTGTACCTGTACACTCATATGTTAAGCCTTTGCCTCATACATACAAACATCTTTTCAAGCCTTTACAAAGAGAGAAAACCTAGATCAAATGGCTCCTGCAGGAGCCTTCTGACCAGAGTCTGCTCTGGCTGCTTATGAAATTATGTAGATTTGAGTGCCCATGTGACATTATAAATATAAATATTAATCTACTTAGTGTTCTGATTCATGATGTTATTACAGTCGACTCTCGTTATGTCGAATTCGTAGGGACCTGTTAAAAACTTCAACTCATCGAGAGTTCGACTTAAAAATCACATGCCATTTTTTTAAAAAATCCAGTTTCTTTCATTACGTTCACCTTACAAGCTGCCATATTACAAGCATACTAATGTGCGTGTACAGTTTAGTCTTCACACTGTGTAAAAGAATCGCACTCTGTGTATATAAAATTGTGCGTGTTGATCCATTACTGCGAGAACAAACGTCTGTCTTTCCTACCCTCCATTAATGACACCATGCCCTAATTTACCAGGCCCTGTCCAATTTTCAGACCCCTTTTGCCTTTATCATTGAATTAATCGCCGTTTTTTTGGCGATTTTTAAAGCGCATAGTTTGTTTACGCCATTTCTATGGGAAATCCCTTTTCCTCAACGGGCACCGGAAATACGCAATCGCACACAAACTAGCTGGTTGCCGATTCACGTACTTCCGGTACATGTAAGAGAATAACCTTATTCGGGAAACCAGACGTTTAAAAATATAGTCACCATTTTACATGTTTCGCCGTGAGCTGTTTTCGCTATTACTCAAGTGACAAATTAAATTCAATGTTGAACTGCATGTATTGGTAATAAAATAAGGAACAGGCCTTACTTTTTATCCAATCTCTACAAAATCGTCCGGAAGGGAGGACGCTTGAGAGTTATCTTTCTTACTACAGTAGTCATGGTTGACACTTAGGACGAATGAACGGTAATGTGTCATTTTACTAAATAACGTTCACTCAATGTGACATTGTTCCGCAGTTTGAATAATTATCTGACATCAGTGATTGTTTACCCACAAAACACTGTAATTACGTGTGTCGCGATCACCTGGCGTACTTTGCCAGGGTCAGATCAAAAGGTCCAATTCACACCTCGAACTCAATCAGACTGAGAGGTGTAACTTCGATACAAACACAGATACTTACATGCAAACAAACGCTTTGGGGACGGAAAATGACTTCGACTTAACGAAAACGTGATCAGTTCAAACTCGTCTTAAAAACTTAAATTTATATAGAAGTTGGGACTCTACAAAAACTTTGTGTCAACGAGAAATTTGTGTCAAGCGAGTTCGCCATAACGAGAGTGGACTGTATTTCTTTCATCAATATTCATGGTGTTAAGGGTTAATGAATATTCATGATGTCATCAGTTCATTAGCGAACTGCCATGTATTGTTGGTTGCAAAGTTTGTTGTTTTGCTGCAATTTCCATACTAATTGTATACCCAAATACTAAAATTGTCATTTCTCCACCAAACCCTTTACTGCGACCACTCTTTAGAATGATCTCTTTGAGAAAGGGTGGCTACAACATAGGGTTTGGTGGAGAAATAAAAGATTTTTTTCTTGAAAATATTTTAATTTTCACATCTTATCATTACCTCTGATGTTTACAAAGTTTGTCATCTGCTGCCATTTTCACCATCCTGTTTTATCTCTTTTTCTGTCATGGATCCAAACTGTTTGCAAAAAGTGATCACAAACTTTTTGTTGGCAGTGAAATAATTATGCCTTTAAAGAAAATTTCATCTGCAAAGTACTTTTCCTTCTTTTTCAAAATAGTATCTGAGTGTCAACAGAGTAGATCCTAATGGAGACACTGAGTTTAAGCAGTCATCATCAGTTACATCTGATTCTAGTTTCTGCCATGGTGAAAGCGTGTCTGTGTTCATATGCCATTACATGTATAAAAATGGGCTAATTATTATGTTGTTAGTACTTACATTAACGTTCATTAGGTTAGAGGAAAATCCATCAATCGATCTAGTTGTTAACCTATATCGTACTAATTTGACCTAACTGACATTTGCAAATAGCTTGCATCCAGGGTCCATGCTTATAAAGCTTTTTAGTTGAGTCTGAGTTCGTTCTCAAGTTTTTGATTGGTCAGATTTGAGCCAAAGGCTCAAATCTGACCAATCAAAAGCTTGAGAACTCAAATCTGACCAATCAAAAGCTTGAGAACAAACTCAGACTCAACTAAATAGCTTTATAAGTATGGACCCAGATTGAGACACCAAGTAACTCAATGTCTCACCAGGAGTCAGGTTTTTGGCACTTGGTTGGCAATCTGTCAAAAGTTAGATCGAATCGGAATTAGTCAAAACTTTGTTTATTTTTAGATACGTCAATAGCAGAGTTAATAAAGGAGAACACAGACTCTGAGGATTTTATGGATTGCCTACGCTGTCAGCAGGATCTGTATAAGGGAGAGGATACAGACAAAGTGAACACATACATAGAGGACTGCATTGGCAGACAGGAACCATTACTGAAGGTAGATGGCGCTCACTGCAGTATTGCGTACTGTTTTGCACTCAGTGACTTTTTTTAACCCTTTGCCTGTTCAAAATTAGTGTGAGAAATTATGATATCATGAATATTTATTAGGTTAATTTTTATAACAGCATATGTATAGAAGACATTTTAGCTCTGACAGGCATAAACTAGAATCAGATCTATATTATACCATAAGCAAACAGAGCCCTCTAATCTAAGTCTACTCTGTTTGCAAAGACATGAAAATGTGTTTATAGAAAGGAAAACGTTAATATTTGAAGATGTGCAAAGTCATCATAATTTTCAAAGAGTTGTTCACACTGGAAACGACATGTAGGTCCATGGAATGGCAAATCTTAAGATTGGCAGCTGACTCTTTGTTATAGATGTTTAATGTTTATTACATACATTTGATTAACCCTTTATCTTATGCTTATTAATGTAAAAATATTGACATCATGAATATTTATATCCCCCAAACAAAGTGGGGGGGGGACATATTGTGTTTACTTCATTTCTTCTTATTATCATTCATTCTTCTGATTCTTCTTATTGTTCTTCTTATTGTTTTTCTTCCACTGTGAACTTGTCATACACATTTCTCGGTAAGTAATTGTTCGATCCTAATGAAACTGCACATGAACGTTTCTGGATATGTGCGTTCAACTTTTGGTTTTTAAAATGTTGGCCGTGATAACCAAATGGTGGTCTCTGATTGGTCGAAATTTAGATACTGCTCGATTTTGCTAAAAATATGCTATTTTTAGATCCTACCTCTTTGGATACATCTACCAAAAAGGAGCATCAACTAGAGAAATGGATTTTTTTTTATAGTTGTGTAGTGTTGAAACCATTGTGATAAATGGAGCATTTGCTCCCTATGGAGCAAATGCTTTATTTATCTCAATGGTTTCAGAAAGTGACTTTTACAGAGGCGTCAATATAAGGGAATGGGTTAAGACAGGATCTACACTGTAATTTTATTGATGACTGTTAACAGTTTTTGCATGTATTGCAAAATTGTATACATTAGAAAACCTTATTTTAATGGCATTTCTACATTTTTGTGCTTTTGCTATTTTCAGATCTTGCGACTATTATGTATCCAGTCATTATGTAATAACGGTCTTAAGCCGAAGGTGCTAGATTACTACAAAAGGGAAATTATACAGGTAAGCTGTAGACTGGATATGACATTAACTCTTTCGCTGCTAAATTCTGTCATCTGCAAACTTCGTTGTCTGCTACAATTTTCTACTTTTATATTTCTTCATTTTGTTTCAAGAAACAGTCACAGTAACGAATAGTTTGAATCTTGATGAGAGGCTCTGAGTTACTTGGCGTCTCATCTGGATCCAAACTGTTTGCATATGTAATAACAGATTGGCAGCAAAAGAGTTAGTTCTTTCCGTCATATAAAAAGTTTTTCACACATATGCAAAGATCAGTAGAACAAGGTCAGATTGCTCCTGTAGGGGCCATATGATCAGGCTCTGCTCTGTTTGCTTATGAAATCATATAGATTTGATCCTTCAGTTTTTGTCTACGGTAACAATTCCCACAATTTTTTTTCCTTATAAAAATTAAACTCATGCATTAATGTTCATTTAGGGAAAGGGTAAACCTTTAATCCATGAATATTCATGTAAGAAATAATGACATCATGAATATAAATTATATTAATTTTATGGAGGCAAACATTTTTAGGGGTGACTTTTAAGGTCAAGGTCATACATCAAGGTCAATGGTCATATCGTGGGCATAGTTTTTCACATACACATCTTGTTGTAATGGCTTATGCATTTATATGAAGGAAAGGGCTAATCCTTTACGTCTTCAAGCCCTACAGTGGCCATCTGATCTGGGTCTACTCTGTTTGATGAGGCATGAAAAGGCATCTCTTACTTCTCTATCAGGTAAATGAAATGGTTAAGTTTTATTGAAACCATTATCTGAGTGTCAAACAGCCTGGATCCTGATGAGATGCCTAGTTAATTTTGTACAATGGAACTTAACCCTATCCCTGTTCTGTATTTAGTCCAAATTTGAATGTTCATGGACAAAACAGGTATAATGAAATATGGAAGATGGATCAAATTCCATTTCCATACAGAGCAGACCCTGATCAGATGGCTCCTATAGGATCCTTCTGGTCTGGGTCTACTCTGTTTGCAAAGGCGTGAAAAGGCGTCTATATGAAGGAATCGGTTGATACATGTGTATAAAATCTCTTAAAAATAGGGTTTATTGATATAGAATGAGTTTGGTCACTGTTGCACTTTCCTCATTTCAGACATACGGTTTTCAACATTTGATGACCCTGTCCAACTTAGAGAAGTGGTCACTGTTGCATTTTCCTCATTTCAGACATATGGTTTTCAACATTTGGTAACCCTATCCAACTTAGAGAAGGCTGGACTTCTGAGACCACACACCGCAAGAAGTTACCAGGTCATTAGAAAGTCCCTTAAACTGACCGTTGATGATGTCAATGAACTGGTATGTGCTTTTCTTAATGGCATCTGCAAAAATATAATTTGAATTGTTTTCTATTTACTCTACATATCCTAATGCAGTTATAACTTGTAGGGGTTAATTTTTATGCCAACAATATCTTGGTCTAGGGACACATGTTTTGTTGGGTTTTTTTATGCCCTTTAGGAGCCGTCTGATCAGGGTCTGCTCTGTTTGCTTATGAATCAATATAGATCTGATACTAGAGTTCCTGCTTTGGTAGACATTTCATATGTTGCATGTAATATGCCATTTTAACAATTAATGTAAATTACTGTTCATGATGTCAGTTTTTCTTTAACCCATTCCCCCATAGACTATTTTTAGACCCAGCCTCCTTGAATGAATCTACCGAAAAGGAGCATTTACTAGAGAAAAGGAAAAGTTTAGAATTGTGTAGTATTGAAACTATTGTGGTAAATAGAGCATTTGCTCCTAAGGAGCAAATGCTCTATTTATCACAGTCGTTTCAAAAAGTGACTTTAACAGAGGCGTAGAAAGGTGTATTTATGGAGGATAGGGTTTAAGAATGAATGGCCATGGAGTACAGAGCTAATGTTGTACTTACTTGGACTACGTTCAATATTTATAACAGAATCCCAATGACATATCATATGTGTACAGTGGCTATGGTCCACTGAGTGTTCGACTGATCCAGTACCTGGCCCGACCTGGCTGGAGAAGTATTACTGAAGTCTTGAACCTGTTACCAGGACCTACATTTGACGAGGTTCAACAAATACCAGTAGCATTGAGAAAGAGAAGTATGCCAACTAGCTGTTTTTGTTCACAAATCATTTGCATGTAAGAAAGCATTAAACAGCTTTTGTACATCATATATTCCTTCCTGAAATATGTTGTATAAAAGATATAGAAATATTACTCCCCAACCAATCCATGACCATTCTAGTAATTTATAGTTCTGTTTGTCAATATATTAGTTAAACTCATTCCCTCATAGGCTTTTGTTAGACCCAGATTTTATTTATCACAATGGTTACAGAAAGTGACCTTTACCGAAGCATGTGTAATACACCGGTCACCAATCTACTACCAAGGTCATTGTCACAGATGGGTGCTCAAATATTTATGTCTGCTCTGCATCTTCTGCATGCATGTTAAATTTTTTTATATAAATTCTCGGTATTGTTGGCTGTGTCATGGGGTGTGTCACTTACAATTCCTAACCACCTACAAAGTACCCCAAGGACAAAGTCACATACCGGGATGGATGAAAAATGTATTAAACTTCATGTCTGCTTGTATCTTCCATGATTCCAAATTTGCAAAGGTATAAAAGAGAGAATCTTTGGAGTAAAGGGTTAACCCTTGAATGCTGAATGTTGAAAGTGGAATAGTCCATCTTTATTTAACCCCTTTCCCTGTTCTATGTTTATTCCAAATTTCAATACCTACTGAATATTCACAGACAAAATAATTATAATGATACATGGAAGGTGGAACAATTTAGCCATTTTAGAAAGTAAAAAACGTACATTTGTATGTCAAATTCCAGTAGCAAACAGAGCAGACCCTGATAAAGATGGCTCCTATAGGAGCCCTCTGGTCTGGGTCTACTCTGTTTGTTATACTGTCTACTCCTGTAGGAGCTTTCAGCATTACTTTCGACCTGCATTAAGCTGTCTTATGTGTTTCTAGATATTTGTAGTGATACATTTTAAAACAATTCTGTATTGTAAATTTTGGAAGGACTGAACTTTTAGTCTGAGTTATAGTGAAGTTCGAGTTATCTAAGTTTGAGATATCAAGGTTCTCCTGTATTTCATATTTGAATCTCACATTTGATTTGTATTTTCGGTTTTTGTATTTTCTCTGTGTGTAGGGGGCTCCATTACTTCATCACATTCCAGTATTGCAGACCAGAAAGTGACCCTGGTGTTTTTCCTTGGAGGGGTAACATATGCAGAAATAGCAGCTCTACGATTCTTAGCCCAGCAAGATGATGGTAAGCTATACATTATATATTCAACTACCTTGTCTAAATAGCATGCATTTCTTAGAATGTTCAAGCAGAGCAATAGATAATGGTGCATATTCAAAGACTAAAATCGTCATTTCTCCACCAAACCCCATTTTGTGACCACTCTTTAGAATCGTCTCAAAGAGATGATTCTAAAGAGTGGTCACAAATAGGATTTGGTGGGGAAATAAAAGAGCTTTTCTTTGAAATGTATTAACCCTTTCCTCCATAAATACACCTTTCTATGCCTTTGCAAACAGAGTAGACCCAGATCAGACGGCTCCTATAAGAGCCGGCTGATCAGCGTCTGCTATGTTTGCTTATGATATAATGCAGATATGATTCTACAGTTTCTGTCATTGCCAAAAATTCATATGTCCATATGCTTTTATAACAAATTAATCTAATTAAAATTCATGACGTCATATTTTCTTACATGAAAGTTCATGGAGGAAAGGGTTAATTTACGCATCTTATCTTGGCCTCTGTATATGTATTATATTCAGTGGCATTGGTGTATACAAATATCCTTATATTGTCAAATATGCATGTCGTATTACTTTCGTGATATTCTATTTCTGAAAAATATTATTTTTGCTTTCTTGTGTTACAGTCAACCCTTATTTTACACTTTATCTGATAAATATTCATGGATGGATGGGCATCTGATAAATATTCATAGACGGATGGGCCTATGTGGAATATTAATTCATTTAATTCTTTTATTAGAAAGATAAAATATGGAAACTTATTACCATGGCACACGAGAGAACCAGGCCTGTAACATATGAGCATGCAAATAGAGCAGACCCTGATCAAGCATCTCTTGGAGGAGCTGTGTAAATCTGGGTCTACTCTGTTTGCAAATGTGTAAGTACATGTCTTTAAAGAGTAAATAGTTAAAGTGACCACTCATTGATTAAACATAGGAGTTTTAAGTAGTTGCCATAACCCATTACCTCATAGGCTATTTTTTTAACCAACCTCTTTGAACAAATCTACTGAAAAGGAGCATTTACTAAGGAAAAGTTTAGAATTGTGTAGTGTTTTAAATCATTGTGATAAATAGAGCATTTGCTCCTATGGAGCAAATGCTCTATTTATCACAAGGATTTCAGTATAAAGTGACTTTTAGTTTACAGAGGCGTCAAAAGGCATCAATAAGAGGGAATGGGTTGTGTTTGTGCTTTTATCCCAGAATGGTTTTTACTGTTCACTTAAAACAGGTTTGACTGTAATTGTAAATATGCATAGCACTCTTCTATAGTGTGTTTATAGATATTCAGATATGTTCTTAGTCTTTAGTACTCTATGGCCAAAGGTTTACCTGCTATGAACAGTTTGGATACAGATGAGATGCTGCAGGACTTGGCGTCTTGTCAGCATTCAGACTGTCCAACTCTCTGGTTGTTCTTAAATTTGAAAAATGAATAGTTAGAGCTATAACAGATACATTTTGTTTTACAGAAATGGAATTTCTCAGAGTGTCAGTGATAAGTGGATAACACAAACTCTGTAGATATGCCTTTGCAAACAGAGCAGACCTAGATCAGATGGCTCCTGTAAAATCCATCTGATCAGGGTTGGTCTGTTTGCCTGTGAAGTTATATATGTAGTAAAACCTCTCTTAACCGGACATTCAATTTAGTATAAATATCGGTCTTGGAAACAGGTGACAGCTTAATGCAGGGTGGAAGTCATGCAGAAAGCTCCTAGAGGAGCTTTCTGCATGACTTTTACCCTGCATTAAGCAGTTACTGGCCTAAAATATCTAAAATCTTCTCTACTAGATTTCCTGGTTAAGAGAGATTTTAATGTAGATCTGATTCTACAGTTTCTCCCATGGTCAAAAGTTTGGTGAAATTGCACAAGTTCATGCTGTGCTACTGATTCATCATATTTCTGTTTGAGATCTGATTTCTTATGTAATTATGTAGGAGGAAGTGATTTCGTTGTCGCAGCAACCAAACTCATTACTGGAGACAACTTTCTAGAATCCCTGTATGGTGAACATGAAAGTGGGAAGTTGATTGATGGGCCTCACATACGTAGAGCCTGATTTGTATGTTTCTAAGAGTTACCCCCCTTTATTGACATATTTTATATATATGATAGCACTATTCTCCAACCCAATGAGACACTGTCTATGCACATGCACTCTCTAAGACTGTGTGTGAAAAAATAAGGATGCAAATTAATATTTCAGAAACTGCAGTGCCATTTATTTTTAAAAGGTAATCACATGATAAAACAGATCTGTCCATTAACCCTTTCCTCCATAGGCTATTTTTAGAACCAACCTCGTTGAATGAATCTACCAAAAAGGAGCATTTACTAGAGAAAAGGAAAACATTACAATTGTGTAGTTATGAAACCATTGTGATAAATAGAGAATTTACTCCTATGGAGCAAATGCTCTATTTATCACAATGGTTTCAAAAAGTGACTTTTATAGAGGCCTAGAAAGGCGTATTTATGGAGGAAAGGGTTAAAACAAATCATGATTTACAAAAAACTGCAGTTATTCTTATTTGTTTACCCATTACCTGATAGAGACACGTTTTACACCTTTGCAAAAAGAGTACACTCAGATGAAATGGCTACTTATAGGAGCAGTCTGATCAAGGTCTGCTCTGTTTGCTTTCAGAATTGTATAGATCTGATTGTACAGTTTCTGACATGGCCAAAATGACTGTTTTTGATTTACCATTATGGGGCCTCCATGGCCAAGTAGTTATAATCATCGACTGACAGTCCCTTAGCCCTTCACCACTGAGGTTCGAATCCCGGTCTGAGCATTAGAACTTTTCATGTGAGGAAGCCTTCCATCTGGCTTGTGGTAGGTGGATGGTTTTATCCAGATGTTCTTTGCATGAAACAATGCAAATTGTTCTGTGCACAGAATAATTCCTGGGGTCTTCCTCCACCTGTAATAGGCTAGAGGTTGTGACTGAAATACTGTTAAAGTGATGTAAAACCCAATAAAAACTAAAACGTGCATAATGTCATGAATACTCTTGAAATAAAGTGTTAACCCATTCCTTTTGACACTTCTGTAAAAGTCATCATTTGAAACCATTGTGATAAATAAAGCATTTGCTCCATAGGAGCAAATGCTCTATTTATCACAACGGTTTCTAAACTACACAATTCTAAACTTTTCCTTTTTTCTACTATTAAAAATGCTCCTTTGCAGTAGATTAATTCAAAGAGGTTGAATCTAAACAAAGCCTATGAGGGAATGGGTTATGGATTTATGCAATATATAAACTCTTTGCACAATACATGTTCTATAGACTATACATGGCAGAAATTCAGTCAGAATGTGCTAGTCTGTTGCTGTAGTAGTAGTAGCAACCCATTGCTAGAAAGTTCAGTGTCACCCAAGTTTATATCATCCCAAAACAAACCATTCATAATACTCTTTAACCTAATGAATACAGGGAACAAGTCAACTTGCATTTGCAAATAGAGTAGACCCAGATCAGAGGATCCTTGATTGTGTATTACAGTAAAACCTCTCTGTAACAGCCACTGAATTACATCAAGTATTTTGTGTTAAAGGCAGGTGGATGCTTAAAGTAAGGTGAAAGTAAAACAGAACGCTCCTATAGGAGCGTTCTGTTTAACTTTCACCTTGCTTTAAGCAGCCACCTGTTCTTAATACCCAATAATTAACACACTTTAGTGGCCAATACAGAGGTTTTACTGAAAACCTAATGACAAGTTTTACTGAAAGGACTCTACCATTAATCAGTGAGGACCATTAAACTTTGACTCTTTACTTCATGAATATGTATAAGGAAGTAATATATATATATATATATATATGAGTACTAATTAAGTGTATTTCTAGAATGGTATAATGAACAAAGGATATAATCATATATATAAGTATTTTATAAGCAAACAGAGCAGACCCTGATCAGAAATCTCCTATATGAGCCATCTGATCTGGGTATTCTCCGTTTGAAAAGGTTAGAAAGCATAGTTATGGAGTTACGATATGTGTCAACTGGTCCATGCATCAAGCGTGGTACGCTGTGTGTAATGTGCTTGTCACCTTTCACTTTCAGCCTCTGTTGCCGGGTAGCCTAGTTCTAGGCGAAAAGTGAGCCGAGTAAAGGCTCTTTAAAGGCTGAATTTTCAAAGTGGAATCATCCGTCTTTGGTTAACCCTTTCCTGTTGTTTGTTTATTTCAAGTTTCAATACCTACTGAATATTCATGGACAAAACAGTTATAATAAAATATGGGTAGTGGAAAATTGTAGCCATTTTAGAAAGTAAAGAAACACACCTATCAAATTCCATTGGCAAACAGAGCAGACCCTGATCAGACGGCTCCTATAGGAGCCATCTAATCTGAGTCTACTCTGTTTGCAGATGTGTGAAAAGGCATTTATATGAAGGAAAGGGTTAACAAGACTTCATTCAGTATGAAGGAGTATTACTTATATGAGGATTTTAAGCGATAAATAGTGCAGACCCTCAAGTCAGAGGGCTCCTCTAGTAACCCTCTGATTTATGTCTACACTGCTTGCAAATGATAGTGCAGTAGTAATTCCCTGCATTCAAATTGTTAACCATTAGAGCTGTAATTGTGAGTTGACTGTCAGAATCCCAGGTCAGAGGCCTAGTATCTGTTTATTTGATGAGGAGCAGAGGCCTGTTTGGCACTCAAAATACTGTCTCCTAACCTTTAGCCAGCTATGCAGATTTTTGTCGTCAGAAAATGATATCTGCAGAACCATTTATTAAGGGACGTATTCAAATACTGAAATCGTCACCTTTTCACCGACCCTATGGTGTGACCACTCAACAGAAGTGTCTCGAGGAGATGATTCTAAAGAGTGCTGACAACATAGTACATGTACATGTATTTGGTTGAAAATTAAAGGAGTTTTCTTCTGTTTTTTTTTTTTTTCAAAAAAAGGTTTAATTTACACATCTTATCTGTATATGCATCAATTCTAGGATATGTTGGTAAATAACCCAGTCTGTAGACCTTAATTTCTGCCATATAGACTTGGACATTGGTAAATACTCGTGTTAGAAATCGTGGCCCAAAAAGTTTACTTGATAATCAACACGTGTTGTTGATCGATCATCAATTAAAAATCACGATTAATTTATTTTAGTTTGGGAATATGCCAAATATGGATTTAGGTTTGCAGTCAATGTATATCCACACCAGTCTCTCTGTCTCAAACTTGACATTTGGAAGCTTGAACATTTGGAAACTTTTAAATCTTGGATTGAAAAATTAATTTGTTCAGTTACAACAATGTGACAGACAATGTGTAAAACCCTGATCAGATGTTTTGCCTTGTCTGACTTTTACTGCTTGCTAAACTGTATGGTCTCCATAAGGTTATGTATAAATCGTCAACAATGGCCTGTCTTTAATTGATCATCACAAGGAGTTGATCATCACAAGGAACCTTTCTGTGGACCTTTCTGGCATATAGACTGGGATGTTTTCTTCAGTATCATACAATAACTCCATTACCATAATTATACTAAATATTCAGACAATCATAGGCAAATAGTGCAGACCCAGATCAAAAAACTCCTGTAGGAGTATTTTGATTAGGGTCTGCGCTATTTAAAACCGCCGTAACCCACTCCCTCATATTGACGCCTTTTGACGCCGCTGTAAAAATCACGTTTTGAAACCATTGTGATAAATAGAGCATTTGCTCCATAGGAGCAAAATTAATGCTCTATTTATCACAATGGTTTCAGAACAACATAATTTAAAATTTCCTTTTTTCTATTAAATACTCCTTTTCAGTAGATTTAGTCAAAGATACTGGATTTCATTTAAAGTAATCAAAAGGTGCCAAATTGACTTATACAGCTTTACAAAATATTGTAAAAATTAGTGTAATGAAATTCTATTGTACAGCTGTCAATATACAGTAAAACCCCTCTAATGCGACCAACAAAATGAGGTATAATTCTGGGTCTTAGAGGCAGGTGGTAGCTTAATGCAGGATGAAAGTAATGCAGAAAGCTCCTGCAGGAGCTTTCTGCATTACTTTCATCCTGCATTAAGCAACCACCTGCTTTTAAATACATTAATGCCTCCTCATTAAGGGGTCGCTTTATAGGGATTTTACTGTAGATGTACATTTAAAGTAATAGACAGCAGCTACTGGTACACATTTTTCAGTGATAGTTCATACCATGTAATACTTTCAGACAAAGCAGGGTTGGAAGCTGTTGGTAAGATATGCCCTCACCTGCTAATGGTTAACCCATCTGCTACTGTGAAAATGTTTGCTACTCAAACTGTATGCTTCATTTTTATGCCCCCATTTTTATGCCCCGCCATTAGGCGACGGGGCATTAAGTTTTATCCGTGTTTAGATATACTCTTGTCCATCCGTCCTTTAAACTGTTGCGCATAATGCTTAACTCAAAAAGTATTTGACAAAGAGTGATGAAACTTTATAGGATAGTTGGTCATCTTGCAAACCTTTGATTATGATAAAGACTAAGTATAAGTAGAGTTGCTGTAAAGAGTTGCTTAGATATAAGCTATACTGTAGCTAGTTTCAGTTTAACCTTTTCATGATAGAGATACCTTTTGACACCTTTGCAGAGTAGATCCTGATCACATACTTTGACAGTAAAAAAAAAATTAATTTTAAAAAAAATTTTTTTACTGTCAAAGTATGATGTCTAAACGTATTTGAAGGTATTTATAAGTAGTATTTATGAAATGGTCACGAGCCTGGCACCTTTGGATCGGACGGCTCCTACAGGAACTGATTAAGATCTGATGTGTTTGCTTTTGTAATGCTATAGATCTGATGCTACACTTTCTGCCATTGCCAACAAATGCCTGTTTTCATGATTGTGCTTTTATAATAATTCATTATAATTAATATTTATGATGTCATATTTATCAGGTAACGGGTTTGATGAAAATCCCAATATCTTCAAAAACAACTGAACCATTAATTGCTGACACTTTTAATTTGCTTATACCAACTCTGACATATAAATTATCAGAGCCCAATGCGGTATTGGGGAATGCCTGAATGGGTACCACTGGTGATTGCTCACCCTTTGCATGATTGTAAGTACTAATAAGGGTTTAACCTAAACTAGAGTTTCTGCGTCTCTGATTCTCCTGCAGGTGTTAAGTTTCTGGATCCATACCCTATATATATCTCGGATGTAAATGTGACGTGGGCCCAGCAACTTTTTCTCTTGTCTTTGTGCCATATAACCAACCGTACATGTGTATAGTGTGGTGTTGCCGTAAGACCCATCTCACTCACTCACTCACATTATCAGAATTTTTCATGATGTCTAAATAAAATTCACTTTACTGATTGAAGAATCCACTAGTTCAACAGTCAATTTCTTAAGAATACAGTTATACATGTACGTTGGTTTAACATATGCTATTATGTTCTGCAATCAGACAAATAAGGCCCAAATAACCCTTTCTTTGATATTATGATCCCTACCATTTACCCAGAAGAATTGATCCATTAATATATGACCTTGTGCCTCAAGTTTTATCCAATTTGAAAGACATAGTCTGCAGAAACTGATATTCGAGTTTACGAGTTGATGTCCTAAAATAACGGACAATGATTCCCCATGTGCCTGTTTAATCATAATCCTTTCCTTCATATAAACACATTTTTAGGCGTTTGCAAACAGAGTAGACCCAGGTCAGACGGCTCTTATAGGAGCCGTCTTATCAGATTCTGCTCTGTTTGCTAACATAATCTGTTTCTTTACTTTCTAAATTGGCTGCAATGTTCTGCCTTCCATATTTTATTGTAACCATTCAGAGTCTGCTCTGTTTGCTAATAAAATGGCTACAATGTTCTTGTTTCCATATTTCATTATTACTATTTACCCATAAATATTCAGTAGATATTGAAATTTGGAATAAACACAGAACAGGGAAAGGGTTAAATCACCTTAAATCTATATTAAACTGCAAAACTTTTAGTAAATTGCTGATAATTTTAGAGTTGGTATAGGTATATCAAAGGTATATGCTAAGATTGTACATGGTCATTAAGTTTTAACCCTTTACTCCATAAATATGCCTTTCTACGAGGGTTGTTTGATATGTATTGTGTATTATACAACTGCACGAGAACTGTGTGCACAATTTAAACGATATTGATACACCAGAGGCCTGTTCAGGAGTGTGGGCGCTCGATGTCACTTCGAGCGCTTGGACTCTGAACGAGGGCGCCCACCTAGTGCCAGCTAGCGCAAGCTAGCCTACTCGCGAGGTGTATCGCTTTGACATTCGCTTGTGTTTCCAAGATGGCTACCAACACGGTAACAGAAGCAACCGACTGGAAGAAAACAATCGTAATTAACAAACTGATGCTCTAGAACCCGACCGCAGATCAAAAATTTACTTGATTTTAGAAAGGGCGCTCAATCGCGTTCAGCAGTGATACTTTTGCTCGGGCAAGCGCTCATCAAGCGCCCGCGCTCCTGAACAGGCCTCTGAATAGCTCTATTCAATATGTTTACAATGGTATGTTGGTGTACATTTTGTTCAACACAGTTTTAGAATAATCCCCATTTCAATAGAGCCATTCATTGACAACTGTTGTAAAAATGGTTGGAAAACATGTTGAAAATATTGAAGAAATAAGAGCGTACATTCGGTAAAGCAGATTTTTACTGAATTGGGGGAAGTTTATAGGCCCCATAACATATCTTATGAGACAGTTCATAGATTGAGAAAGACATTTCACACTGGCACAGAGCCTGCTAAAGATGCTGCAAAATCAGGACGACCTGTTACTGCAGCAGGCTAGAAGAATGTCTCAAAAGTTAGGGAAATCATTAAAAGTGATGGCAGATACATCGTTCGCGATATTGCCAAAGCTGTTGGCATATTACTATCAAGAGTACATTTCATTCTGAAGCATATCTTAAAAGTACAAAAAAATTCTGCCAGATGGATACCCTATCTATTGACAGATGAACAAAAAAAGGTGCGCCTACAAACGGCCAAGCAGTTGCTAAATAAGTTTCCAAAGTTCAACCAAAGGCAATTTGCAAACTTTGTTCCTGGAGAAGAGACATGGGTGCACTATTTCGAGCCAGTTAGGAAAATTGGAAACAAGATATGGCTAACGAAACACGGTAGACGACCTGTAGTTGCCAAAAGGACAATGAGTACAAAGAAGGTCCTCTTTGTTAAATTCATCTCATATGACGGTATAGCCATGCAAGTTGCGCTGCCAAAAGGCAAAAGTGTCACTGGGCGATATTACCATGATGTGGTACTGTAAATGCTAAAATCATATTACCAGAAATGACATCCAGTGACAGGATTTCAATATGTTTCTCTATAACATGATAATGCCCCAGCACATGCATTTGAAATTGTAAAGCAATTTCTAAAGTCGGAGAAGGTAACCGTCTCCAGATCTAACCCCCTTAGATTTTTTCATTTTTCCAAAACCGAAAAAGTTCTTATCTGGTCGGCGATATACCTCCAGACAAGTCATTGGCTCAACCGTCGGCCAGTGTCTCAGAGGTATGCCCAAATCAGCCTACCGTGACGCATTATGGAAGTGGATTCACAGACTGAAGTGATGTATTTCCAACCAGGGAGAATACTTTGAAGGGATGTAAACTTAATTTGACCATTTGAGTCAGTTCCTTTTAAGATAATACACAATACACATTACATATCAAACAACCCTTGTATGCCTTTGCTAACAGAGTTGACCCAGATCAGATGGCTCCTGTAGGAGCTGTCTGATCAGGGTCTGCTCTGTTTGCTTATGATATAATATAGATGTGATTCTTCAGTTTCTGCCATGGCCAAAACCTCCTGTGTCCATGTGTAATTATAACAAATAAACCAAATAATGTTCATGATACACGTCAATATTTCTCACACAAATATTCATGGAGTAAAGGGTTAAGATTTTTAGCTGCTAATTAGTTATACATGGTTTTAGGGAGAGTGGGGACATCCATGTCTTATGGACACATTTCTAGTTTAATATTGACCCTTTACCTCATGAATAATTAGTAAGAAATATTGACACCATGAATATTAATTAGCTAAATGTTTACAATGGCAGAAACTGTTATATATATCTATATTATTTCATGGGCAAGCAGAGAAGAGGCTGATCACACTGCCCCCACAGGAACCATCTGATCTGGGTCTATTCTGTTTGCAAAAGTTTGAAAAGTCATTAATATAAAGTAAAGGGTTAATATATCTTTTTTATGTTTTCAAAACTATAGTTGTTTAGTAGCAAGCACAAACTTAGTGTAAACAGTAGAGCAGACCCAGATCAGGAGCAGTGTGATCAGGGTCTACGCTATTGCATACTGTGTTGGTCAAATCGGAAGTTGTCAAAATGTTGACAAATTGATTATGCAACTATAAAATAGAAGTCTAATTCTTGGTCTTTAACCCATTCACAGTATATTGATGCCTTTTGATGCCTCAGTAAAAGTCATTGTTGAAACCCATGTGGTAAATAGAGCTTTTGCTCCATGTATCACTATGATTTCAAAACTACACAATTCTACAATTTTCCCTTTTTCTAGTAAAATTTTTAATGCTCCTTTTCAATAGATTTATTCAAAGAGGCTGGGTACAAAAACTATGAGGGAATAGGTTAAGGCAGATGGTAGCTTAAAACATGTATATGAGCTTTATGCATTACTTTTGCCCTGTATGAAGCAGACTTTTGCTTTTTAAGACTTTCATGTCTATTCAATAAGTGGTTGCTTAACCCTTTCATGCTCCTTCAGCAACTGCCTGATCTGGGTCTACTTTGTAAAGTAAACCCTTGTTGAGGGGACGTTGATTGTCAGTACTGTCACTTACCTGTAATTAGGGATATTGGTTGAAATCATATACATGTACAGAGCTACAAATAACGGTGCATTCTCAAATACTAAAATTGCCATTTCTCCACCAAACCCTATGTTGTGACCACTCTTTAGAATCGTCTCAACGTAGGGTTTGGTGGAGAAATAAAGAAGTTATATTTGGAAACATTTTAATTTATGCATTTTATCTGGAGCTATACATGTGGTTGGTTTGATGGGTTATGGACTTTAAACCCTTACTTAATACATACACTTGTTTAACCCTTTCCCTGTTCATTTTTTATGTAAGAAATAATGGCATCATGAATATATTTTGTGAGCTGAATATTTATAATTGAACATGAATACAGGAACTTTTCACCTTGGCAAAAACTATAGAATCAGATCTATAAAATTTCATAAGCAAATAGAGCAGAGCCTGATCAGATGGCTCCTATAGGAGCCATCTGATCTGGGTCTTCTCTGTTTGCAAAAGTGTGAAAAGACGTTTTCATAAAGGAAAGTGTTCTGCAAATGCTAAAACAGAGTACAGCAAAACCTCTCTATAACGGCCACTAAATTACATCAAGTGTTTCGTGTTTAAGGCAAGTGGCCGCTTAAAGCAAGGTGACCATGAAACAGAACACTCCTATATAGGAGCGCTCTGTTTTACTTTCACCTTGCTTTAAGCGGCCACCTGCCCTATACACCAACTAATTAACATACTTTAGTGGTCGTTATAGAGAGGTTTTACTGTAGTCTGATATCAGACAACTTATGTAAGAAGAGTCTGGTCAAGGTCTGCTTTGTTTGCTGATATAAATCTGGTTCTACACAGTTTCTGTTTTTACCAAATGCCATTATAAAAAAAATCAGTTATTTAAATAAAGTAATTTCATTTTACATTTTTACATGGACATTAACTCTTTACTCCATAAATACACCTTTCTACACCTTTGCAAACAGGGTAGACCCAGACCTTGGAGCCGTCTGATCAGGGTCTGCTGTTTGCTAATAAAATAGTATCAATGTGATTCTACAGTTTTTGCAATTGCCAAAAATCCTTGTGTTCATGTGCCGTTATAAGAATTAATCTAATATTCACAAGGTCATTTTTTTCTTCCATGAATATTCAGGAAGTAATGTGTTAAGTTAGATTTGAACAAGTTTAATGTGTGTGTTTGAAGTGCTGTGACTTGTTTGTTTGTTGAATGTTGGTGTTTGTGCCATAATATAATCTAATGAGATAACAAAAAGGCCCAGTTCCGATACACGGGACACGCATTTGGTCGTCAGGTAAATTAACCCTTAATCTGCTGAAAATTTAACCATCTACTCGAGTCATAAGACTTTCTATGCCTGTGCAAACAGAGAAGACACCGATCAGACGGCTCCTATAGGAGCCGTCTGATCTGGGTCTGTTCTGTTTGCTTAGGATATAATATAGATATGATTCTACAGATTCTGCTGTGGCCAAAATATTCTTTGTCCATGTCCTATTATAAGACTTTATTTAATTAATATTCATGACATCATTATTTTTTACATAAATATTCATGGAGGAAAGGGTTAAACCTGGCTCCTCCCATTCTACTCTACAAATTCAGCATTCAAATGTCTCCATATCGAATGTACCGCAATAAATATGTTTTCTAATTCTGATTTTGTAACAGACTGTGTTCTGTTTCTTTTCAAAGATATAACCATAGTGTCAAAAAGTTTTGATCTTGAAGATACACTGAGTTACTTGATATCTCATCTGGATCCAAACTATTTTGAAAGGGTAATCTCTGGGCATGCTAAGAGTTAACCCTTAAAATGCTGGAAACGAGTGTACTGGCATTCGCAAACAGTGTAGCCTCAGATCAGAGGGCTCCTAGTTGAGCCCTCAAATCGGGGCCTGCACTGTATGTCATTCAAAATGAAACTGAATGGGCTCTATAGTTATATATGATGGAACATTCAGCATTCAAATGGTATAACCCTTTACTCCATGAATATTCATGTAAGAAGTAATGACATCATGCATGTATTAACTGACTGTATTTTTAAATAGCACATGACTATTTAACCAAGAGAGAAAGTGTACAATGAGATTTCTATTACATGTATGTTGTAAATAAACAGCAGACCCTGATCAGGCAGCTCCTACAGGAGCCATCTGATCTGGGTTTACTCTGTTTGCAATAGTGTAGAAAAGGCGTTTTAATGGAGTAAAGGGTTAATTGTATTGAGTGAAATATTACGAGATATTCAAACTATATGTTTCTGGAGCTCAAGTTGGTCTTCATTGCTGTAAAGTCTAAAAGATGCCTTTTTAAACCTTTACCTGATGAAATGAAGACTATGAATGTATGAATATTCTCTTTACCTCATGAATATTCCTGTAAAAATTAATTATGGGGTAAATTAACAACCAACACGTTTTTTATTTTACTGCATACATGTTTCGATTTACATCTTCATCAGTGCATAACAACAATTTTTTTTATATTTTTTATGTAAAAATTAATCGCATCATGAATACTAATTAGCTGAATCTTGGTAATGGCACTATGAACATGGCAGAAAGTGTAGAATCAGATCTATAGTTTATCTTAAGCAAATAGAGCAGATCCTGATCAGACGGCTCCAACAGGAGGTTCTGATATGTAGAATCGGACCTATATTATTTCATAAGAAAACAGTGCAGACCATAGTCGGACAGATCTTAGAGGAGATGTCTGATCTTGGTCTACTCTTTTTACAAATGTATAAAAAGGGATCTTTTCAGATAAAAGGGTTAACCCTTCAATCCATAAATGCTTTGCAAACAGAGTATACCCAGATCAGATGGCTCCGAACAGGGTCTGTGCTGTTTGTTTATGTAATAATATAGATATTAATCTGCACTTACTGCAAAGGTCAAGATTTCCTGTATTCATATGCTATTATAAAAATGAAGAAATAAATGAGATCATGTCTTTAAGTTTAAAAGTGTGTTTTCGAAGTGCTGTGACTTGTTTGTTTGTTGAATGTTGGTTTGTGTGCCATAACATAGGCTAAAGAGATAAGGAAGTGCAGAGTTCTGATACAGAAGAACACTCATTTGGTCATCAGGTTCACAAACCCTTAACCCTTTCCCTGTTCTATGTTTATTACAAATTTCAATACCTACTGAATATTCATGGAAAAAATAGTTATAATGAAATACAGAAGGTGAAATATTGTACATTTAGCAATTTTAGGAAGTTAAGAAACAGATCTATCAAATTCCATAAGCAAATAGAGCAGACCCTGATCGGACGGCTCCTCTAGGAGCCGTCGGATCTGGGTCTACTCTGTTTGCAAATGTGTAAAAACACGTTTTTATGAGGGGAAGGGTTAATCTGCTGAATAATTAAAACTGGCTCATCCCTTGCTGAATATTAATTAACCACATATAAACGCATTTGCAAACAAAGTAGACCCAGATCAGATGGCTACTATAGGAGCCATCTGCTCAGGGTCTGCCCTGTTTGCTTTTGACATGATAAATATCTGATTTTACAGTTTTTGTCAAAGCGAAACAGTCCCTTGAAAAATTTATGGTGTAAAAATTAAGCTAATTGATATTCATGAAGAAAATGACTTTTATGACAAACACTGCAGACCCTGATCAAATAGCTCCCAAAGGAGCCCTTTGATCAGGGTCTACACTGTTTGCAAATGTTGATTTCCACACGTTCAGGGTTAACCATTACATTGTCCTGTGTTTTGATTCTCTGAAATATAACAATTTCCCCTCCTTAGCTTATCCCTTTCCTCCATAAATACGCCTTTCAACGCCTCTGTAAAAATATCCTGTTGAAACCATTATGATAAATAGAGCATTTGCTCCTATAGGAACAAATGCTCTATTTATCACAAAGGTTTCAAACTACAAAATTTAAAACAAAAATCCTTTTCTCTAGTTAAAGCTCATTTTCAGTAGATTTATTCAAAGAGGTTGGATATACAAATAGCCTATGAGGGAATGGGTTATATAGGAGGTATAGGTTTCCTACATGTTTCCCGGTTTCTTTGGGTTTGCTATTCTGTTGGGTTTCTTGAATTATTTTTGGTCCATTTGTGTTTTCAAACAAAAAATGTGTACCTTAATTACTACATGTATAAGTATTTGGGCAGACAAACACAGATAACTAGTGTAGACTCAGATCAAATTACAAATCTACCTATTATAGGCCCTTCTTATGCCTTTGCAAACAGAGCAGACCCAGATCAGACATCTCCTTTAGGAGCCATCTAATCAGAGTATGCTCAGTTTGCTTATGAAATAATATACTTATAATAGTCAAGTAATTTTGTGTTCATATGCCATTAACAAAATTCCTCTAGTTAATATTTGTACATTAATTATTTCTGACATGAATATTCATGGAATAACGGGTTAAGAAAGGTATAATTCTGTCAAACTGTTAGTATTCTGATGAGACGTGCAGTGCTTCAGTGACTGTGTTTCATCTGGATCCAAACTGTTTGCAAATGCCAGTTTGTTCACAAGTCCTGATGAGTACTTGAGTACTTGGTGTCTTACCCCTATCCCTGTTCTATGTTTATTTCAAATTTCAATACCTACTGAATATTCATGGAAAATAGTTAAGCTGAAAAGTGGAAGGTGAAACATTGTAACCATTTTAGAAAGTAAAGAAACATATCTTTCAAATTCCATTAGCAAACAGAGCAGACCATGATCAGACGGCTCCTATAGGAGCCATCTGTTCTGGGTCTACTCTGTTTGCAGATGGGTGAAAACATGTTTATATGAAAGAAAGGGTCGATCATCTAGATCAAAATTTTGTGCAAAGATTTCAGAGTGCTTAACCTCATGCATATTCATGTAATAATAATAGTGAGACCATGAATGTCTATTAGCAGAAATTTTAAAATGGTTTGTGTACACAGGATTTTATTGCTATGGCTGAAACTGTAAATTCAGCTCTGGATAATTCCAAAACTAACTGAGCACTAGGCCATGCTAAGAGGTGCTGATTGATTTTGGATTGCTGTTTCCAAAGACGTATTAAAGGGATACATGGGATAATGGGTTTTGGAGGATTTAACCCTTTCCTTCTTATAAATGTATTTTCACACATTTTCAAACAGAGTAGACCCAGATCAGACGGCTCCTATAGGAGCCATCTGATCAGGGTCTGCACTGTTTGCCAATGGAAGTTTATAGTTCTGTTTCGTTACTTTCTAAAATGGTTACAGTGTTCCGCCTTCCATATTTCATTATAACTATTATGATCATGAATGTTCAGTAGGTATTCAAATTTGAAATAAACATAGAACAGGGAAAGGTTAATCTGATAGAAAGCATTTTTACTTCTTTTGCAAACAGACTTGACCCAGATCAGACAAGTCCCCTTTGAGCTGACTGATTAGTGTCTTCTCTTTTTGCTTATCAGATAAAATAGTACTTATTCCAAGTTATGGCGGAAAAAATCAGCAAATTATAACATTACCGGTAATTAATTGCTTACTTCTTACATGGCATACACTGTATAACACTTTTACCTGATGAATATTCATGTAAGAAATAATGACAATGAATATTAATTAGCTTACTTTTTATAACAGCAATATGAACCACAGGTGTTCAGCACGTGTCTTGGTTTTCAACCCCCACCCTATCTACTACCCCTATCCCCCTGCTACCCCCTTCCCCCTGAAAAAAAAATGATCTGAAGAAGTCAAAACATGTTGAAATATTGTCAACATGTCATAAAATGACATTTTCAATTTATTTGAATTTTTTTTCAAATGCATATGTCATATATGACATGCATTTGAGTTTTTTTAAAAATGAATTGTAAATGTCATTTTATGACATGTTGACAATATTTCAACATGTTTTGACTTCTTCAGACCCAAGATTTGACGCCCAGTTACTCAGCATCTCATTTCCAAACTGTTTGCGAAGGTGTTCACGAGTTTATCCCATAGGTTGTAGTTTGTATTCAATCTTCATTGTGTACAACTACTTTAATGTGAAAATATAGACAATAGATGTAGATACTGATTTTAGTACTAGCAGAAGGAGTTAATATTTATGCCCCACTTTGAAAAAAGGTGACATACAAGGGTGGTAATTGTAATTGAATTATCCTTCCATCCATCCATCCTTACATCTGTCCATCCCCAATTTCATGTCTGATCTGTATCTGCATGCATGGATTTCAGAATAACTTTGAGCAATTGTTCACTGCATTTAGACGATGTCTTTCAAGTAAGACCCGGGTTCATCTTTGAAAGGTTTTGGTCACAATTTTAGGCCAAAGGTCTTGTCTCCCCATTTTGATGTCTGCTGTGCAACACTGACATGCATGAATGGATCTTGAAAAAAAACAGGCACAAATGTTCATCACATCAAGTTGACATGTGGCATCCAAGACCCATGTCGATCTGCTAAAGGTAAAGGTCACCTTTAGGGCCAAAAAATGATGATTCCAAATTTTCATCTCCACAGTGTAACTGTAACATGCATGGGTTGAGTTTTGAATAACCTTATACAAAATCTTCACAGTATCAAGATGATGTGTCATGTGCTACAGCCTGTCTTTCAAAAGTCAAGGTCACACTGAGGGGCCAAAGGTCATAACTCTCTGTACCACCTGGCTATTCATGTGCTTATCTCCTACACTACATCACTTAGGATTACCAAAATCTGTGTTTGATTGGTTTGATTATAGGATAGCATCTTGTCACATGTATACCAGTTCGAAGTCATTCTGACTGACCTTGACCTTTGACCTCAATCTCAGAAAAATAAATTGTCCAGATTACAATTATCTCCTACACTATATCACTTAGGAATACCAAATTTGTGTGTAGATGCATCATGAAAAACAAGTTTTGTGTTTGGATATATCTTGAGATAGTGCAGTGCTACATACCAGTTATGGGTCATCCTGACTGACATAGACCTTTGACCTCATCCTCTCCTGTTCTGTTAATACTTGAGAGTCACATATTACTGGCCACAGGCCCTGTCTTTCTTGCACTATACCTTCTCATTATCAACACTTAGGAAGGGGTATATTTCAGTGTACAGTGACAGTTGAATTGTGTTTTGTCAAGTAGAATTTGGTCAAAGCTTTTCATTAACGTTTTCACTGTTCTTATATTATTCATAAATTTTATTATTATTTTACTCTTCAGGTGGGACAGATTATGTGATAGCAACAACAAAAATTATCAACGGCAGTGGACTTTTAGATAAACTTGTTTCTAATTTGGAGCCAGTGAAAATGAACCCTTTCTAGCTAATGTGCTAGTCCATGTGCCATATATTTACCTTCCATCCAACGGAACTTGAAACCAATAGGAAGGTCCCATTCTGCATCAGATTGAAAGGGGTGTTTGGATATTTCAAACTGGGTCCATGCCTATAATCTTTTAGTTGAGTCTAAGTTCGTTCTTAAGTTTTTGATTGGTCAGATTTAAAGGCTCAAATCTGACCAATCAAAAGCTTGAGAACTCAAATCTGACCAATCAAAAGCTTGAGAACAAAGTCAGACTCAACAAAAAAGCTTTATAAGCATGGACCCTGGTGTTCAGCTACAGTTCAAAGGGAGTGTCGGATAATGTTCAGCAGATACAGTGTGAGACAAATGTCTCTGATACAGGACTGTGTGCCCTACTTACTCTTTCCTTCATATAAAGGTGTTTTATGCATTAACAAACAGAGTACACCCAGATCAGTCGACTCCTTTAAGAGCCCTCTGATTAGGGTCAGCTCTGTTTGCTTTTGACATGATAGTTATCTGATTCTACAGATTTTGTCAAAGCAAAACATTATAAAACTTAAGCTTATAAAAATTCATGATGTCATTATTTCTTACATGAATACTAAATGGGGAAACTTAGCAAATAGTGCAGACCCTCACCAATCTGCTCCTTCAAGATTTGTAACCTAATTACCCTGAGTACTTAACCCTTTACTCCATAAATACGCTTTTCTACGTCTTTGCAAACAGAGTAGACCCAGATTAGACGGCTCCTATAGGAGCCGTCTGATCAGTGTCTACTCTGTTAGCTTATAACATATTAAGATCTTACTGCCTGGGTTAACTATTCCTGTATTCATGTTATTATAGAATTACAGCTCATAAATATGCATGAAGTCATTATTTCTTAGAATATTCATGGAGTAAAGGGTTAAGTAGAGGTGTCATTGATGGAAATTTCTGTATTGATATATCGATGTAAAAATATCTACGATCGATATATCTGTTTTATCAACTTCTATACATGAACATGATTTATGCTCTATTTATAGTTACATCCATCTGAGTGTAAAAAGTCACAATTTTCAATGAAATTATATATAGAGGATCTGTTGCGAGGTGTCTTTTAAAATCACATGTTCCTAAACGAGCCTTAGAAAATGTTATCAAGCGAGCCTTTGGCGAGCTTAATATTTTTTTGGTGAGTTTAGGAACATGTGATCTTAAAAGACAACGAGCATCAGATTCTTTTTCTCACATGTATAACCAAAACAGTGTAGATATAGATCTATTTTTGCCCCTTTTAATGACATGTAAACATCATTTTTCTATGTTTGACGTCATATATGACGTCATATATATTCTAAAGTGTTCTTACACGTGTTACTGATAAGAAAATCTTAACCCGTTGTTCTAACCCGGAGATAAGGGAAGTAATGTGAGAAAAAAGAATACTGTATCCTTCGTGGCTTATATGCTGCTACAATTTTAAGGTATTTAACTTTATTTTTCAAACTGTAAACAAGTAAGTTGGAGTAACACTCGAACACTCGAATGGCAAAAAAAATACAGACCCAGATTGAGACAGCACCTTCATATGAATGTCACTGCAAGTATGTAAGAAGTTGTCAAACTGTAAGAAATATAGCCCGTGGAAAGGTGTTTATTTGTCCTCCATTTGTATCGATATTTTGAAACCAGTATCAATATTGGACCGGCTGACGTTAATTGATGATATAGATATCGTTCTGATCAATGACACTTCTGGGGTTAAGGCAAATATTACAGACCTGGACAAAATGCAGTTTGATCAGGTTGTTTACTGTTTTCTATGTAAGTCTAATTTATTAATCCCTCGCCGCGAAGTAGAAGGGGGTTGTAGGAATGGCCTTCGTCCGTCAGTTCGTCTGTCTGTAATAATTTCATATCCGCTCCATATCTCCTATAGCCCTGGAAGGATTTTCATGAAACTTGCCTCAAATGTTAACCAAGTTCAGACGATCTGCAGAACAGATGTTGCAGTCATGTTAACTCAAGGCCACATTTGAAGGTCAAGTTTTTTTACCTTCAATAACCATTACATTTTAGTGTCCGTGCCATATCTCCTGCACCCTTTTGAAGGATGTTCACAAAACTTGAGTCAAATGTTAGCTAAATTGAGACGATATGCAAAACACAAGTGACAGTTATGTCGGCTCAAGGTCAAGGTCACAAGTTCTGACGGTCTGCAGAACACATGTGACAGTCATGTCGGCTCAATGTCAAGGTCAAATTTGAAGGTCAAGCTTTTTAACCTTCAATTTGGATTACATTCTCGTGTCCGCTCCATATCTTCTAAACCCTTTGAAGGATGTTCACAAAATTTTAGTCAAATGTTAGCTAAAATGAGACAATGTGCAGAACACAGGTGACAGTTATGTCAGCTCAAGGTCAAGGTCACATTTGAAGGTCAAGTATAATCATGTGTCTGTTGCATATCTCCTATACCCAGCATATCTCCTATTCCACTGGAAGGATTTTCATGAAACTTGACGGCCCAAGATCAAACTCACATTTGAACGTCAAATGTTATGTACTAATTCAGGCGGCGGCGGGGGATTTAGCTGTTCCTTTGGACTGCCTTGTTGTCATATAATTGGTGCCAAAACAAATTATTCTGCTTAACAAACTGTTGGAGAGAGGTTCAAGTTAATAAGAGTTTAGTAATTTTTCATAAGGCACATATATAATATAACACGTAAAATAACAAGCAAGTCCATCTGGTAAAAAGTGGTTGACAACTGTCATTGGCATATATATACGTATATATAGGAAAAAGTGCCTGTTTAGCCCATTCCCTCATATGCTATTTTTAGATCCAACCTCTTTCAATGAATCTACCGAAAAGGGGCATTAACTAGAGAAAATGAACATTTTAGAATTTTGTAGTTTAGAAACAATTGTGATTAACAAAGCATTTGCTGCTATGGAGCAAATGCTATATTTATCGCAATGGTTTGAGAGAATGGGTTATCTGTTTGCTTAAAGCCTTTGTTTCTGCAGTTTCTGCTAAATTGAAAACATCCCTTGTCCATGCTCAATTTAAATGATAATGTCTATGAATATTCATGACGTGATGAAATGTTTAGTAAATATTGAACAGGGAAAGGGTCAAAATATTATGGAAACAGTGCAGAAGTGACCGATTCGACTTTACAAATAGGTGGGGAGGGAATGTCAGGTGCTCTTAATGTTAGAGTGAATAATATTATGGTAGCTGCAATACTTTTATGACAATCTTTTCAATAGAGGACAGTTACAATATTTTTACAAAAAGTGATGTGGGTTTTACAACTAAGAATATATGGTTATAAGAGTGTGCTAAAGTTTGTTTATATTGTGCAATACAGAATCAGAGCTACAGATAACTGTGCGTACTCAAATTCTAAAACCGTCATTTCTCCATCAAACCCTATGTTGTGACCACTCTTTAGAATCGTCTCAAAGAGACGATTCTAAAGAGTGGTCACAACATAGAGATTGGTGGAGAAATAAAGAAGTTGAAATGTTTTAATTTACAAATCTTATCTTGACCTCTGCAGAATTATGCTAATGATATACATTTGTGTATAAAAAAGCTATTTACTCTTTCGCTGTCAAGGTCGCATCTGTGA
The DNA here is from genome assembly GCA_963576725.1 of Azorinus chamasolen. NCBI lineage: Eukaryota > Metazoa > Mollusca > Bivalvia > Cardiida > Solecurtidae > Azorinus > Azorinus chamasolen. Next base: position 78,575,662 of record OY755240.1, on the reverse strand, counting down.
TAACCTTTGCAAACAGTTTGGATCCAGATGAGACGCAGAGTAACTGAGTAACTCATCAAGGTCCAAACTGTTTGATAGTGTGACTATATTTGTTGAAACAAAAATGATAAAATATGAAAATTGTAGCAGACGACATAGTTTGGCAACGAAAGAGTTAATGAAATTTGCAGAATTAAATTTTCAAAATGTACTCGCCTTGTTCTACTGTAGTTATTTTTGTCCCAATTACTTGCTCCTCTAAAATATTTCGACTAAATGTGACCAATGTTAACTAAATTGATACTTGTGAGGCCGCTTTCATTTTTATACGCCCACCTAATAAAGGTGGTCGTATATTGTCGTGGCCCTGTCCGTCCGTCCGTTCATTCGTGCGTTCGTTCGTTCGTCCGTCAACATTTTGTTTGTCCGATGTTTTCTGGGAAAACTATTTGGCAGATATTAATGAAACTTCACACAAATGTTAAATGCATCAAGATCTGAAGCTGAGTTGATTCTGAGGTTCATTTGATTTTTCATTTCAGAGTTATGGCCCTTGTCCTTAAAAATATGCAAATTGTTTGTCCACTGTTTTCTGGGAAAACTATTTGAGAGATATTAATGAAACTTCACACAAATATTTAATGCATCAAGATCTGAAGCTGAGTCGATTCTGATGTTCATTTGATTTGTCGTTTCAGAGTTATAGCCCTTTTACTTACAAATGTTTAATGCATCAAGATCTGAAGCTGAGTTGATTCTGAGGTTCATTTGATTTGTCGTTTCGGAGTTATGGCCCTTGTCCTTAAAAATATGCAAATAGTTTGTCCGCTGTTTTCTGGGAAAACTATTTGAGAGATATTAATGAAACTTCACATAAATGTTTAATGCATTAAGGTCTGAAGCTGAGTCGATTCTGAGGTTCATTTGATTTGTCGTTTTGGAGTTATGGCCCTTTTACTTAAAAAATAATGCAAATACATGCAAATAGTTTGTCCGCGGTTTTCTGGGAAAACTATTTGACAGATATAAATGAAACTTAACACAAATGTTTAATGCATCAAGATCTGAAGCTGAATTGATTCTGAGGTTCATTTGATTTTTTATTTCAGAGTTATGGCCCTTGTCCTTAAAAAAACATGCAAATAGTTTGTCCGCTGTTTTCTGGGGAAACTATTTGAGAGATGTTAATGAAACTTCACACAAATGTGTAATGCATCAAGATCTGAAGCTGAGGTGATTCTGATGTTCATTTGAATTGTCTATACAGAGTTATGGCCCTTTTACTTAAAAAATAATGCAAATACATGCAAATAGTTTGTCCGCTGTTTTCTGGGAAAACTATTTGAGAGATATTAATGAAACTTAATACAAATGTTAAATGCATCAAGATCTGAAGCTGACTTGATTCTGAGGTTCATTTGATTTTTCATTTCAGAGTTATGGCCCTTGTCATTAAAAAATATGCAAATAGTTTGTCCGCTGTTTTCTGGGAAAACTATTTGAGAGATATTAATGAAACATCACACAAATATTTAATGCATCAAGATCTGAAACTGAATTGATGCTGAGGATCATTTTATTTTTATTTTCAGAGTTATGGCCCTTGTCCTTAAAAAATAATGCAAATAGATTGTCCGCTGTTTTCTGGGAAAACTATTTGAGAGATATTAATGAAACTTCACAAAAATGTTTAATGCATCAAGATCTGATGTTGAGTCGATTTTGAGGTTTATTTGATTTTCGTTTCGGAGTTATTGCCCTTTTACTTAAAAAAAATGCAAATATATGCAAATAGTTTGTCTGCTGTTTTCTGGCAAAACTGTTAGACAGATATTAATGAAACTTCATACACATGTTTAATGCATCAAGACCTGAAGCTAAGTCGATTCTGAGGATCATTTGATTTGTTGTTTCGGAGTTATGGCCCTTTCACTTAAAAAAAATAATGCAAATCTATGCAAATATGAGGATGGCCATAACCTTTTCATTTGAAATGATATTTACTTCAATTTTTTTATATGGTTAAACCTTAATGTGAATTTTCACATATATTGCGGGGGTTTTGATATGTCAATTTATTCTAAAGTTATGGTCCCTGAACTTTGTGTGTTCGTTGCTTTGTTTGTCGGTCAACTTTTAGTTTGTCTGTTGTTTTCTTGGAAAACTATTAAAATGATATAAATGAAAGTTAACACAAATGTTTTAAGCAACAAAATCTGAAGCTGAGTTTATTTTGAGGTTCATTCAGTTTGTCTTTACAGAATTATGCCCGTTGCACTTTACAAAAATCTGCAAATATGAGGATTAGCTGTAACTTTTTTATTTAATAAGATATTCACTTCAATTGTTTTAAAAATAGTATCACCTTAATATGGAAATCAAGATCTGAAGCACAGGTTAGAAATGTTAACACTTATAAGGCATGTTGAATCAGAGACAGTTCGCAAGTGGGCGTATTATGTACCGTGTGCGGTACTCTTGTTATGTCACCGTTGACGATAGTCAGGGGGCATTATGTTTTGTACATGTCCGTCTGTCCATCCGTCACGCTTATACGTGCACTTGGTTGTCACAGTTTTTTCATTGTCCTGTATCTCACTAACCACTATGGCTATTGGCATCGAATTGCATATATACATTAACCACCATCCACATGTTCATTGCGCACCCAGCCCATGCTGCCCGCAAGCCCAATGTCAAGGTCAAATGACTTAGGAACCTTATGTGAAGCTAGGCAAGCACCAACACGGGGGCATCGCTGTCTTACAGACACAATTGTCTAGTTGTTCTAAGAATTGAAATCATTGAACCCTAGTTGCCATGGCAACAAAGATGAAACTTTGACAATCTTATTGTCTGGAACTACTGAATCATTTTTATCATTATATAAAAAAGGGACGTATTATAGAATGACACTGTCTGTCTGCCTGTAAGATCTATAACTCAAGTTCTGCTTGATGGACCCTTCTCAAATGTCACCCCATTGTTCATCTGGACATGCTACAGTAGCATGGGTATATTCCGGAACGTATATTCAAGGTCAAAGTCGCACCATTGGACTTAGAATTTGCGTTGAGCAAAAATGTTAACCTATCTGTCTGTAACATCTCTAACTCAAGTTCTGCTTGGTGGATCCTTCACAAATTTCACCAGTGTTTATCTGGACATGCTACAGAAACATGGGTGTGTCCCGGAACGTATATCCAAGGTCAATGTCGCACAACAGGACTTAAATTCGCGTTTAGGAAATATGATAACATCAATGTGTCTGTCTGTAACATCTCTTACTCAAATTCTGCTCAGTGTACCCTTCTCTTATTTCACCACAATGTTTATCTAGACATACTACAGTAGTAGTACATTGTTTAAACCATATGGATACATTAAAACAATAGAACCCCCCAACCCCGGGGCGGTGCTAATGTTCCTTATATGGCATTAATTTCAACAATACTTTATTCAATGATGAAACGGATTGGGCAACAGGCATAGTCTATGTAAGTCCTCTCCCGATTGCATTAGTGGAAATTTTAACCATCGTAGACTTAGTCTCTGAGACGGTGGTGCAGATTTCAATAATTTGCAAGAATGACCCTCTACCAAATTTATTCAAACCATACATTAAAAAAATTGCAACCAGTGGCGGGACTAATTTTCCATATATGGTTGTAGTTGAAATTTTAAAAAAAATCTTCTCCTCAGAAATCACTAAACTTTATTCAATTGTTATTTCCTTCATGAATGTTTATGGAATAATTGATTAGACACTTTTGATACGCTGAAAACATGGCTGCCAGAGGTGGGGCTAAATTTTCTTACATGACTTCAGTGGAAGTTTTAACAAATCTTCTCAGGGCAGATTTCAATACAATTTTGCAGGAAAGATCCGTAGGTAACTCTCTACCAAAACTGTTCAAATGATTTTAATTTGTTAAAAAAAACTACAAATAGCTTTCAGAGGCGTGGACATTTTAGCTAACCAGAGCACAAAGTGCTAAGGCAGAGCTTTTTTGATCGACTGATGTCCGGGGTGCGATGTCCGTCGTCAGTCATTAACAATTTGAAGCTTTAGAATATTCTTTGATTCTACAGGGTTCTCCTTTAAACTGGAAGGTTTTCAGCTTTCATATCTGGCACATAGCATCATGTTCAGGTCCTCTACAAATGTTATATAAATTATGCCCAAGGGGGTCAAAATTGGTCCTGTCCCAGGCGTGGCCAGTTTTCAATAGCAATATCAAGTGAAAACTGATAATCTTCTCCTCTGAAACTGGAAGGCTCTCAGCTTTCATATTTGGCACGTAGCATCATGTTTAGGTCCTCTACAAAAGTTATATGAAATATGCCCCTGGTTTCAAAAAGTTTTTAATAGAGACATATAGTGAAAACTATGGAAATCTTCTCTGAATCTACAGGTTCTCAGCTTTCATATTTGGCACATAGCATTATGTTTAGGTCCTCTGCATTAGTTACATGAATTATGTCATTGGGGTCAAAATTGGTCCTGTCCCAGGGTGGTCAGTTTTCTCTAGAAACTTTGAAAATCTCCTCTGAAACTGGAAGGTTCATAGCTTTCATATATGGCACAGAGCATCATGTTAGTTCCTCTACAAAAATTATAAAAATTATGTTGTGACCACTCTTTAGATTGGTCTTGAAGAGGCGATTCTAAAGAGTGGTCACAACACTATAAGGGTTGGTGGAGAAAAAACGATTTTAGTATTTGAGTACGCACCTTTATCTGTATCTCTGCGTACCTGAAGTTACCGGTACTCCGATAACATTTTAGGTATAAAACACGGTTTACTCTAATCACCCAATCATGCATTCATGTCGATATTGTAGTAATCTGGGATAAAGTAAACCCCATCTAAATTGGACTTTATTTAAAGAATAAATTGGATCTTTTTAGGTAGGTGGCAGCTTAATACAACGTGAAAGTCATACAGGAAGACCCGTGTGGAGTTTTCTGCAGTATTTTTGCGTGTATTAAACTGCCACCTGTCATAAAGAGTGACACTGATACTAATTTAAAAGTCTGGTTTAGAGAGGTTCTACTGCATTGTGGGTATCGGGTGTCTCGTTTAAAAATATCACGAGCAATGAAAGATAGCGACTGCATTACATGAATAAAACTTCCCTATTGGCAGTTTTAACAGGTTATGTGCATGTCATAGCAGAGTGTCTGTGTGTGTGCAAAAAAAGGTAAGCTTTATTATTAATACACATGAACACATTTTCATGCTTTTGCAAACATTAGACCCAGACCAGACGGCTCCTATTTGATCAGTCTGATCATGGTCTGATCGGTTTGCTTAATATATATGGTATAATATAGATATGGTTACGGTTTCACTCAAACTATCATGGGTTTATATCACAAGTATAAAAAGTAATATAATCACTGTTCATGGTGTCATTATTGTCTAACATGAATATTGGACATTTAAAGGATTCAACGATTTTGCATTTTCGAGTTGCACTGCACCTATTGAATAAACACGTTCATATGAACTAGATTCTGCCTTAACATTTTCTCTGTTCAGTATTCATATAAGAAATAATGCCAACATGAATGTTTATTTCCTCAATTTGTATTATGCCCCCGTTGACGATAGTTGGTTTACCACAACCTTAGCAAACAGAGTAGACCCTGATCCTATAGGAGCCGTCCAGTCGGGGTTTACGCTGTTTGCAAATGTGTAAAAAGGAGTTTATATGAGGGAAAAGTTTAATTACATGTATATACTTTAGCTTTTAGGACAACTTTATTAGCAATATTCAGTACACAAGTGCCCTGCTACCTATACATGTCACAAATGCATTAAAACATGTATGTTGCAGATAAACTAATGCATCAATGGTTTGATTTAGTGCTTATTTATGACATATATAGGTAGTTTGGGCAGCTGTTCCATTAAATTAGGTGTTTAACCCATTACCTCATAGGCTATTTTTAGTTCCAACCTCTTTGAATAAATCTACCGAAAAGGAGCATTAACTAGAGAAAGGGAAACGTTTAGAATTTTGCAGTTTGAAACCATTGTGATAAATAAAGCAAAGTGACTTTTACGGAGTCGTCAAAAGTCGTCAATATGAGGGGAATGGGTTAAGGTCATAGATTTGGCAGCGAACCTGTGGTGTTGTCTTGGGTAGCATACATATCAACAAACCAGTGTATAGGCAGCATTAAAACCAACTCTGTCAGCTAAAAGTATCACCTGCTTCAGGTGGAAGAGTGGAGTTTTCTTAAACCTTCGCTTGCTATTCACATTAATATACCTACCTGTAAATAGTGAAGACCAAGATGAGACAGTTCCTGCAGGAGCTGTCTCATCAGGGTCTGCACCACTATTTACAAGTTGATTGTGCAACCAGTGCACTCCACAGCAGTGATTGCTCAGCGAAATACTTGTACACAGTGAAGATATATGTAATTATACAACAGGGCATGGGTAAAGAAGGAGAAATGTGTTTTAAAATTCAGCAAGAGAAGCGTTAACCCTGTATTGCATAATTATGCAGAGTAGACTCACACATGAGCCCTTATTGGTCCAGGTGGCAGAGTGGAGTTTTCTTAACCATGCACTGCATAAATATGCAGATAAAGTATATCAAATATGAGTCCTGTTTGGCCCTTGTCTATCTAGAATATAAATGTTCTTGTATCACGATATACATCCAAAAATAATTTTTGAGTTTCAAGACACGTGGGAGCTTATTGTAGGACGAAATCTATGTACAAAGGATACTTTTCTGTATGACTTTTGTTCTGCACTGAGTAACCACCAGGTCTTTCAGACCCATACGTTAATTATGTGGTCGCTATGAACAGGTTATACTGTATATGTATGTGGAAAACTCCCATAGGTTTTGACCACTTTTTAGAGACGATTCTAAAGAGTGGTCACTACATAGGGTTTGCTTGAAAAATGAAGAAGTTATTCTTGAAAATGTTTAAATTAAGCATCGTTTCTGGACCTCTGGCTATTATGACAGTCCTCATAGATGACTAAAATAAGCCCTAAAGTAGGACTAACGACAATTGCCGCTGGTTGATCTTTCATAAAACGGACCATGGGATGTACCTTTTATATTCAACTAGTAGCATGATTTGAGTTATAGTCGTTGGCTTAATTAAAACATTTCATATGGCAAGTTTGAGATAGGAACCCGTGACCTATGGATACAATTATAGTCTGGCATCTGATCTGAGTTCATGCTGCTTCCCTTTGGTAAACGCATTTATGTGACATCCATTAATTCCGTGTTTACAAATGCAGATGTCTACAGTCTTAATTCTAGAGTGTTTTAGACAGGCGGTAGCTTAATGCATGACAAAATGGTGTTGAAAGCTCCCATATAAGCTTACTGCATTTTTTTGGTCAGGTATTAACCCATTACCTCGTATTGACACTTTTTGACGCATCTGTAATTTAAAGGTAACCTTTTGAAACCATTGTGATTAATAGGGCACGAGTTTTATGGAGCAAATGCTCTGTTTATTACATATATTACAAACCTACGCAATTCTAACATTTTCCTTTTCTCTAATAAATGTTCTTTTTCGGTAGATTTATTGAAAATGGTTGGGTTTGAAATAGCCTATGATGTAATGGGTTAAACAAGCACCTGCTCATAGAGATCACCATACATGTAGTTTTGCTATAGACAGATGTTACTGTATGTTTAGCGTTTATTTACATACTTTTCTCTACTTAGAACATTGCCAAATGGAAGACGAACAGGGGTGCTCTTTAAAGAGGAAATCATATGATGGAAGGGACGCTGACGATACTGGGGAACAAGGTCGTAAACTCTTAATCTCTGCTAAAACAGAACATGTATCATGCGACCCATGTGCAGCTACTCAGGTTTCCAACACAGCCACAGTTTCATCAAATGTCCCACCTACAGATAGTCTGGTTTCCAACATAGTCACGGTTTCGTCGAATGTTCCACCTACTGCTGCTCTGGTTGCAAACAACGACCCGGTTTCATCAAATGCTCTGCATGAAACTGCTCTGACTCCCTACACAACATCAGTTTCATCACATGCTCTACACGCAGCTGCTCTGGCTTCCTGCACAAACACAGTTTCATCACATGCTCTACATGCAGCTGCTCTGGCTCCCTGCACAGCCATGGTTTCAGCAAATGTTCCATGTATGGCTGCTCTAGATCCTAGCACAGCAACAAATTCAGCAACTGTTTCACATGCATCTGCTTCGAGTTCAAATGAAGCCGTAATTTCAACAAATGATGAAACCGACTCTAGCATAGCAGGTAGAACGAAAAGAAAGAAAGATTATTTTCTTGTAGATAATGAAGAAAAGCTCAGAAAAGTTTTAGAGATATTTAGAAAGGCAGTCATAAAAGACCCAATGTTGGCGCTAGACTGTGAAGGTGACAACTTATCAAGGAGGGGGAAACTACAACTTATGTCCCTTGCTACCCGCAAAAAGGCCTTCCTGATTGACATTCTGAAACTACAATCTCTTCCTTTCGATTTGGGATTCCGTGCCATCCTAGAAGATGCAAGTATAAAGAAGTTGATGTTTGACTGCAGGCAAGACTCTGATGCATTGATGCACCAATTCAATATCAAACTAGATGGGATTGTTGATATTCAGCTGTTGGAAGTTATCAAGAGACCACCTGAACCACAGAAACGTAGATTTAACCGTCGATGTGACAGAATGAATGAAGTTGAGAAACTAAAAGGACAGTCAAAATGTATCGAACTGTATTCAGACAATAAAGAAATGATTAAGCAGAAGAAAAAAGGTGCTTGGCGAATGGGCGAATGGGGATCAAGACCGCTGTTAAAGTTTCAGCTGGAATATGCTAAAACAGACGTACTGTCAATGTTTCTGTTGTATGAAAAACTCCGCCCAGACGATGAAGAAGAACGGCGACTGAACATTGCGTCGGCAAGATACGTCGACCTAAAACGATCTATCAAAAATAGACAATTTGATGAGTATGAAAACAATGGTTATCTGCCGATAGATATACTTCCAGAAAAAGGGAGCACTAGTTTTGAGTACGGAAACATCGAGTGTACAAAGTGTAAGCGCACATTTCCCCGAGCTGAATTCTCCAACAAACAAATGAGGGAGGGTACGCAGACGTGTAGAGTATGTAAACTTGTCTATAGTAACATATGCAACGAGGAAGCGATGGTGCGACGCTTTGAGGAGCAGGAATAATGGGTGGATGAGGATGACTACACGTCATCCTTGAATGAGGACTGGTATAATTACTGAATGTAAGGCATTGTTTTAACAGGATGACCACTATGGGGGCTTGAATGAGGACTTGTATAATTACTGGATGTAACGCATTGTTTTAGCAGATTGCTCACTAGCATTTAAAGGCAGATTGACAATATTAATACCTTTATCTGACACAGAGATCTTTTGGCGACTTTGTAAACAGAGTAGACCTAGATCAGATGTTTTCTGTAAGGGCCATCTGATCAGGGTCTTTTCTCCGTTTACTTATGAATTAATACACACCTGTTTCAATGGTTTCTTCCACGGTCAAAATTCACTTGTTCATAATGTCATTATAAATTCATCTGTTTGATATTCAAGATGTCATTATTTCTTACATGAATAAATATTACGTAAAGCATTAAGCATGTAGAAATCCATACAGAACCCAGTTGACCCAAAGAAAGCTAATTTCCACAATTATGAAAAACTGATCTGATTTGTCAAATACAATGAAATCTCAGAAGAAGTTTAAATCTGGGTGTTTAGGGCAGGTGGCTGCTAAATGCAGGGCAAACATTAGTAGAAAGTCGTTGTATCTGTATTGCTTTTGTCCTGCATTAAGCAGCCGTCTGTTTTAACACTTTACCTGTTGAATATTCATTAGAAGTAATTATATCAGGAATCTTTATTAACTTACTTTTAATAATGGCATATGCACACAGGATATTTTGGCATTGGTAGACACTGTAGAATCAGAACTATTATAATCTCATAAGCAAACAAAGCAGACACTGTTCTGTAGGAACCGTCTGATCTGGGTCTACCTTTTTTGCAAAGGCGTGAAAAGTGGTTTATATAAAGGATAGGGTTAAAGTACAACAACAGTTATCTAACACGTGCTTGCCTTCTAATGTACATATCGGTAAAACAGTGAAATATCTCTAAAACGACCTCTAAAACGCAATACATTGATAATTTTTAAAAGCATGTGCTACTGTAGTTTAACCCTGTCTTTAATATAAACGTGTTTTTTGCGCTGTTGCGAACAGAGAAGACCCAGATCAGACGGCTCCTATAGGAGCCGTATGGTCAGGGTCTGCTCTGTTTGCTGTTTGCCAATTGAATTTGATAGACCTGTTTCTTTACCTTTTTAAATAGCTACAGTGTTCCACTTTCCATATTGTATTATAACTTGTTTGTCCATCATGAGCATTTAGAAGGTATTGAAATTTGGAATAAACATAGAACAGGGAAAGCGTTATTACATTACTAGAGCGATACGGAAAGCATGGTAGGAGCATGTAGTAGCTCGGCGTCTCGTCAGGATCTAAGTTCATCGACATTTGATCAATAGTAGGGTAACCCTTACAGTGCGGGATATAAGTCACTAATGTCCTTTGCAAACTGTGTAGACTCAGATGAGAGGGCTCCTAGAGGAGCCCTCTCATCAGGGTCTGCACGGTTTGTAATGTTTTACTTTTCTTTAGAAAAATTCCCTAAATATTCATCAAAAGCTGGATAGTCCATTTGAAAATTCAGTATTGTAAGTGTTAAACTAGGTTTGGTTGTGTACAGAATACCGAGTCAGTTTGATACAACTACCTGTGACTTGTCCAGAGTAAGTACTGACTGAACTTGGAAATTCATAACGACTTATTCTCGGAAATCACCAAATCTGTACTTTCGGTTTAAGCGCAATCATGTTCCCGATATTGAGAATAATAATTATTAATCACGTTGAGCAGAGTTTTATCTTTGAAAAAGATATTGAAATAGATAACAACAGGACAAGGTCAAGAATACCGTGTGCTATGTAAACTGGTTACCTAAGGTACTCAACTCACGCTGAGATATTGTTGTCTGGGCTATTATCAAAGCAAACTTCCTCCTCTATTATCTTATCCTGCTAATCACGATTTGAGTCGCATTTACGAACTGTTTGGATCCAGATAAGATGCCGAGGAACACAGTGTCTAGTCAAAATCCAAACTGTTTGACACTCGGTCAATAGTTTCTCATAAATATAATTTCAAATATGGCAATTATTTTACAAGATCAGAGACTGAGTTGAAAGCAGTTTTTAACAGCGAGATAATGGATCAAAACGCACAGGTTTCCTTTTAAAAGTTGTGTAACCTCAGGGTTTCACAAAATGCCAACAATTCTAGCATTTGCAGGAAACTTCATTTTATGAGAGAATTCACAATACACGTATATTAGAACTCCTATAAACTTGAACACTAGTAGAGAAGACATTTAGATACATATAGACAGGTGGATGCTTAATGCACGGTGGAAGTCATGCAGAAAGCTCATATCGGGGCTTTCTGCATGACGTTCACTCTGCATTTAGCTGCCACCTGTCTCAAAGACCGATATTTATACCAAATGTAACGTCCGGTTTAGAGTAGATCTACTGTATATACATGTACATGTAGTACAGACTGTTACTTATCGTGTCATTAACATCCAGACTGTCAACCATTTCCTCTCCTGCATATATACAGTCTTACAATATGCAAGTATTACAAAAGCATAGCTAAAGGTGACATATAGGCCCAGTTGTCGGGGTGTTTTGGTATATATATATATCTGATTCTACAATTTCTTTCATTATAAATAATTTAACTAATTAATATTCATTTGTGACACTATATCTAAGTATAGGTTAGAGCTTATTTTCGAAGGCTCTAACCGATTTAGTGATTGTCCTACTTTTCATCAGGCTGAGTTTATAAGCCCCGCCCACTGAGCAATGACAAACTTGTATATAGTCACGTGATTATGGTCCACCAAAAAAGCCACACTCGTTTGTAAATGCAAAATAACCAGAAACCCACCAATCAAACAAACATCGTCTTTGTTAATATTCTCACGTGTTTATGTTTTGAAAGTCCAACACAGTGAAACTGGTGTTACACCTTTTTCTTGTAAACATTGCCCGATTTGGCTGTTATCAGATATTCCCCATCTGTGCGTAAAACAATTTTACGCACTTTTCTGTAGCCCAAATAATAGTCGACAGCAATCTATACGTATCCCCAAAACTGTGAAAAAATAATTCTTGTGAAAGACGAACGCAAAATCGCAATGGATATTTAAATGATAACCCTTTACATTATAGTAAGTGACGTCTTTTGACCGCTTTGCAAGCCGAGAATGCCCAGATTAGACAGCACCTATGCTGTCTGATCAGGATCTACTCGGTTTGCACAAATTTAAATCTTCGCTGCTACCGAAACATCATATAAAAACACAGCTTATTATATTAAACATTCATTATGGGCAGAATACTGAAATAAGAATAAACAGATAAAGGCTTAAAAAGATTACAGGTTTGATCGTTAGCGTTTTGTTGAAAGAATTACAGTTTTAAATACAGGTTTTTCATATTTCCTAAATCATTTGCTTATTTACATTAGTCTTTTCAATAATCATGCTTCAACAGGTGGGATGTTTCGTGATTTATTTGTCCATTTTAGTCCACGACAGCCCAATTACTAGATCTATATGTCTGCCTCTCAGTTGTTTACATAGTCTTGCTCCCCACGTTTTACACACATGAACACTTGTATGTAATAGATACAGTACGAGTCTTACTACCAAAGTGTCTTCTTACAACCGTTATCAGGACAGTTTGTTCGCATGACCGAAGACGTGTCCGAGGCGTAGCCGAGGACACTTGTCTGAGGTCATGCGAACAAACTGTCCTGATAACGGTTGTAAGAAGACACTTTGGTAGTAAGACTTACTTGTACGACAGTACGTTGTAGACTTTTAATTTTGATTAAAAATGAATAAAAATGAATATTTCACAAACGAGTACAAAATGTTTTCCCCTTGGTTCACCCAAGTCAACTCCTAGGTAGATAGGTTTTAACCACAAGAATCACGTGCGTACAAAAGTGTCCACTTACAACCGTTATTAGGACACTTTTTCAATAGCTTTTCTGGGGGTATGTCGTACAAATACACTCGTCCGCGTGTCGGTAACGTCACAAGTTCAAAACATAGCAACTCGTTTGTTTTTTTTCTAGTCCAGGGCGGAGCTTTGTTGCACATGCGCACTGGAAGGTTCGTCTTCGAAAGTTAGAGTCGATTTTATAAAATTTATGAAAATTAGAGTCTGAAAAACATGAAGAATGCGGCTCGCTGATTGGATGGAAAAGTAGGGCAATCACTAATCAGCTGTAATAATTGGTGTAGGAATTCGGGGAAATGCCAAACCAGCATTGTGGCTCTACGATATTAAGTTAATAATTGTGCGGGCAGTAAATAAATGGGGAAACTCAAATATACAATATTATTAGCATGTGTCACACGATGTCAAATTGTACATGTTTGCGGTTATACTACATTCACTTTGTGGCGTTAATTCCGTGTCTACTGTATTTGACACTCGTCACTATATATGGTTTATATTTATCAATCCTCACAAACATTATAATGTTAATACATGTACTTAGCCTCATGCCAACGTATTTTCACGCCTTTGCAAACAGTGTAGACTGTTTCGTCTGATCAGGATCGGGTCTGTTAGCATATAATCTGATATGTGTCTTTGTCCTTTGCTTTTGTTCATGTAAGGAATGTTTATCTCTAGTACTTGTGTGCTGTTAATGTTTTCCACATGTGTTCATCTCGTGTGTGTGTTTGTGCGTGCGTGCGTGCGTATGTGTGCGCGCGCACGTGCACGTGTGTGTGCGACATGCTAACTATCGATGTTTGGTGGTGGTTGCATCTTGTATGTGGCTTTGCCTGCCACACTTTACTACTGTCTTTGCCTGCCACACTTTACTACTGTCTTTGCCTGCCACACTTTACTACTGTCTTTGCCTGCCACACTTTACTACTGTCTTTGCCTGCCACACTTTACTACTTTTTCATTTACAGTTCCTACTCCCCAAAAAACAATTAACCCTTTACCTGATAGAAGCGGCTTTGAGCGAGTTTAATATATTCCTCCGCTGAAGAAAATAGTTCCAATTTTTTAAATAATGAACATATAGCATCATAAATAGTTTCTATATTCTAGGAGGTGGTAGCTTAAAGCAGGCTGAAAGTAAAGCAGAATGCGCATTAAGGCGCATTCTGCTTTACTTTCAACCTGCTTTAAGTGGTCACATGTTTTCAAAACTAGAAATAGGCTATTGGGTAAAGGGTTAATGTGAACATGTGCCATTACACTATGTTTGCCATTATATATGAATGTTTATGATGTCATTATTTCTTACATATGAAAAGAATCTCAACCCATTCTTTCGAACTTGATTGTAGATCAAAAGGAGGAATTGAGAATTGAGAATGTTTAGGTAGTTACTGACCATTTTACCTGATATGCCCATGCGATTCCTTCATGCAATCAAACAGCAAAACCTACAACGGACGGTCTATTTTTTCTTTAATGCCGTTGGATATCCGGAAAAAATGCACCCTGATCAAGGAGCAAACTGTGAAAGTAAGATCATACAATATTTTGGAATATAATTTACGATATCATACCTCGTGCCTGGTTTCGTGGCTAGATCAACACGTTAACATAAGTGCATAGTATATAAAATATGCAACAATGTCATTGTTAAAATTAGGTCCACAGTATTGCTTCCCCATTATTCACTATATCGATTCCCCATTGATCACTGTTTTGTTTGTACGGTGTTTCAATATTTTACATGACGAATATCGGCGGTCGAGGTTTTTAATGAGTACATTAGGTCTGTCTCAAAATTAGATGACGAACTACCACTGCCACAATAATTCAATCAGCGCATTAGGTCATGCCTCCAAAGTACAACTTTCCTTGAGTCGGAAGTGGTTGACCAATTAAAACTGTTAAATAGTTTGAAGCCACTCGAGTCGGACAATATTATTAGTCATAGAATTCTTAAACAAGTAATCCTGTCTATATCAGCACCGTTAACCCTTTCGCTGCCAACTCTGTCGTCTGCTAACTTTGTCGTCTGCTATAAATTTTCAATTTTTTTTATTTTCTTCATTTTTGTTTCAAAAACATAGTAACAGTAACACACACTCTGGATCCTGATGATACGCCGAGTTACTCGGCGTCTCATCTGGATCCAGACTGTTTGCATAGGTAATAACAGATCCGGCATTGGCAGCGAAAGGGTTGACCAAATTGCTCTCTCAGAAACAAGTCCCATATCAGTGGAAACGGTCAAGATTATGGAAAATATTTTATTTAAACATTTATTCAATTATACTGAATATGATTTATCATGCAACATACACTCAGAGTTTCAACCTAATGACTATCAGCTTATAGATATTTATAATTCGATTATTTCCGATATAGAAAAGAGTAAAGATTTAAGAATCGTTTTTCGTGATGTTGCCAAGGCGTTTGATAGAGTTTGGCATACGGGCCTTTTACTAATATTATGTCAATATGGTATTCGAGGAAGTAATGTAAACTAGATTAATACATGTAGTTATCTTAGTGATAAGGAACGAAATGGGAATGAAGGGTTCTTTTCCAGTTTTTCACCGATCGAGACCGCTGTTACACCAGGGCTCCGTATTAGGTCCATCCTTACTTTTACACCTTTCTTACTATTCTTATATGGTAACGACATAATTGACAATCCAACAAACAATGTCAGACGACTTTCTGCAGAATTTCTGTCACCCGTTTTTTGTCATAGTCGATTAAAATCGAGACACAATGTGTGAAGCATCCATATCGAGTGACCGTGACTGACCGTAAAACGTCAGTCAACTACATTCTCAATGTTGTTATAATTTCTGGTCATTCGGGGTAATTAGTTTTGATGGTCTGGCATTTGAAAATTGAATACTGCTTAAGCCGATACTAGGGGGTTTGGGTAGTGTTGCACTTTTAATTACTACTAATGGACAGACTCAATAAAACCGAG
The DNA here is from genome assembly GCA_963576725.1 of Azorinus chamasolen. Classification (NCBI taxonomy): domain Eukaryota; kingdom Metazoa; phylum Mollusca; class Bivalvia; order Cardiida; family Solecurtidae; genus Azorinus; species Azorinus chamasolen. Next base: position 78,559,569 of record OY755240.1, on the reverse strand, counting down.
TCTGCAATTTTCTCTTTTCACACTGCTACTTTTGCTTTCGAAGGATTACCCACTTTCAGAATATTAGTAGATAACTGGGAAAATCAATGGGACGTTTCATTTAATCCTCGGAAACGCAATAATCGCCCTACCATCCACTTTGCCGGGGAGCCAGTTGAAGAAGTTCAAATGCGCATTCACTGAACGTATCTATAACAAAGCCTGAAGTAGCTTAAACATCATTCGCATGCTTAACTCATTACCTCCTAGGCTATTTTTAGACACAACCTATTTGAATGTTTCTACCGAAAAGGAGCATTAACTAGAGGAAAGGAAAAATTTAAAATTTTGTAGTTTGAAATCATTGTGATAAATAGAGCATTTGCTCCTATAGGAGCAAATGCTCTATTTATCACAATGGTTTCATAAGGTGACTTTTATAGATGCGCAAAAATGCGTCACTAGGGGATAATGTGTTAAACACTCTGTTGGCCGCCATTCCCTTCCAAACAGTACCTTTCGTTCATTCGACCTGTCGAAGAATACGCTAATTCGGTCTGGACGAATTGTGTGTGACGTGCTATCTATCGATGTTTTAGCTGTGGTTGCGTCTTGTACGTGGCTTTGCCTGCTTGACTTTTCTACTTTTTCATCAACAAGAATTAGATTTATTAGAAAGTGTCCAGGTTGAAACAGGTCGAATGAATACCGGACTGCGTCGAGACTCTTCCAGATCTTGTTTGTATGCAGAATTAGGTATAGATACTCTGTATGAAAGATGAGAAAACCAAAAGCTGACAATTATTTACATAATATTACATATGGTATATATCCTCAATATTAACGGTTCTTACTTCGAATGAAATTGCGCATGCGTGGCGGGACATGTACACAATCGAAAGTCAAAAACATCAGTTCATAAACCTGGATTTTAGAATTTTTTTAAAATGGATTTTAAACTATATATACATTTTAAACTCTTCTGAAGAGATTTTCATTCATCAGACACACAAAATAAAGGAGAACTCTGAGTTTACAAATATTTTCGTTTACCCCGGATTACTAGACTCTTGATATGTATCATCTTACACCTGGACGATACGGAATGAAACGGAAGTAAACAAACATGTCAGCCTCGTACAAACTGTTCATATATTTTTTATTTATGTGCTACTACTGCAGAAACAGGAAAGATGCAGTATTAAGCAGTATCTGGGTGATAGTAACAACCCCCATATATTAACACAAGACAACGACACTACCCATTATACATTTCACGAAAGTATTAATCTGTTGATGACGCCAGATCCGATACCTATATTAACCATAATCTGCTGTCACTGTATCAGGATCAGATCGTCTTTACAATACAAGAACTTCAACAGCATGTACACAATTCAGCCCTGTTACTGTCCGGCACTATATCAACCAACCCGGGCCCTATAAAACATCCATGTAAAGAATGCATAAAACTAGTAGCTGTGACATTTGTGATAAACAGGTGCATATTGAGTGTGCATATATATATCTCCATCATCCATAGTATTGCAAACAGTGTAAAAAACTTGACAACAAGCACTGGAACGTCACAACTCCAGTAGAACCAAAATCAGTAGGCCTACAGCGAACCATTATTTTGATACAAACGTAAGGGAGGAAAGCCGTACTAGAGAACTGAATAACGTAAATTACAGTTATGCGCCTTCTACTGATGAGGAGAAAGAATGGACTGATCTCCAATGCGAAATATATAAACCCCGTCATTCACACAATTAGTACATCAGATATAAACCTGGCAGAATCTGGGGAAACTCAGAAATATTAAATCAAACTAAAAAGAGAATCAATTAAAACATACTTTCTTAAAAGGTACGGTAGTGACCACAAATCTGAAGAATTCTGTCCGACTAAAAACCATTTCTGTAGTGCAAATTCTTTAACAAAAAATTCATATGAAACGTCAGAACCTGAAACTAGACTTAAATGATATTCAGATATGAAGCAGCATAGGTGTGGAATTGTCGTCCAAACAACTTAAGATGTAGATGATTTTAAGGAGTTTCGAAGGAAGATACGTACGCTGACTGGTCCATCTTGTACATATTTAGTGTGCAGTTGCGCCCCTTTTAGCCCGCTTTTATTTCTGCTTTTGCTTTTGTAAGTATTTTGTTCATCAACTAGACTAGGGTAATCCTGCAATAAACAGGTTTGTTCTCATCTCATTCTTTTTATGCCCCCATATCCCGATTATATCTGGGGGCATGTTGTTTTTGCCCTGTCTGTCTGTCTGTTTGTCACCAACTTTAACATTGGTCAACTTTTGAGCTGTACATATAGGGACTTGATATTTGGCATGCCTATGTATTTTATAAAGTCGCAACTTTTGAGGGGTAACACGTCAAGGTCAAGGTCATCCTTCAAGGTCGGAGGTAAAATATAAAGGTAAAAATACATACTTTAGCATTGCCCAAACTTTTGAGGGGTGCCATGTCAAGATCATCCTTCAGCGTCAAAGGTCAAATTGGGCAGGGGCAAAGTGTTTCACATGCATAAAAAACACAAACAACAGTACAGAGACGAAATGAATATGTTTTATTTCTGTTTCTTTTAATTTTTGGAGGAAGGCATCATCACTATTGCTTGTCTAACTTGCATTTTTAGGTTATCTTTAAGTTTGCTTCGCAACGCACCCCTTGTTTGCTTACATGTAGATGATGTCATGTGCAAATGTTTATAATGCTTATTTGATTAGCATTTCTGCTGTCTGTATATATTTTTTATTTTATGCTTCTACCGTATTATGTCTCTCCCATTTATAGGCAGACATATTGTTTTTGCCAGAGTTGTCCGTCCGTCCGTCTGTTTATCCGTCACAAACTTGTGTCGCGCGTATTTCTGAAACCAGCAGGACTAGAGTCACAGGAATGTTCACCAGCATGAGTTTGCTGTGTACCTAGTTTTTTTGAATTGCCTCCCCTTGATAACTTTGGAGGAGTTATTGGCCCTCATGACTTAAAATTAGAAAAACTTTATGTCGCGCGTATATCTGAAACCGCTAGTACTAGAGTCACCGAACTTCACAGGAATGTTGACTAGTATGAGTTGTTGTGCACCTGGGGATTTTGAATTGTCTCCCCTTGATAATTGTTGAATGATTGCCCCTGATATGAACATTTAAATTTATAAAACTTTGTGTCACGCGTATCTCGGACACCAGTAGGGCTAGAGTCACACTTGTCTCCCCTTTTAACCTTGGAGTTACTGCCCCTTATGACTTTAAATTAGACAAACTTTACTTAGTGCCGTGCATATCTCTGAAACCACTAGGGTTAGATTCACCAAACTTCACAGGAATGTTAACCAGTATGAGTTGATGTGCACCTGCGATTTTTAAAATTGTCAACTCTTGATAACTTTCGAGTTATTGGACCTGATATGATTATTTAAAATTAGAGAAACTTTGTGTCATGCATATCTTTAAAACCACTAGGGCTAGAGTCACCAAACTACACGGGAATGTTGACCAGCATGAGTTGCTGTGCATCTAGGTTTTTTGAATTGTCTCCCCTGATAATTGTTGAGTTATTGCCCCTGATATGATAACTTAAAATCAGACAAACCGGTTTAACCCCCAAGTGACTTTTGTCACTGACCGTTCCAAGGCGGTACTTCCATCTTCCTCCTATTGTATGTTTGTTGTGTCTCTTGTTGTTTTTCTACTTATGTACATTTGCTATTTCCTTGTGTTGCTGTTCGGGCGAGTGTTTGTTCTGTATGAGATGTTTCCTGCATGACTCGTTTTTGTACTTTTATGCTGCACGTATCTCTGAAACTAGAAGGACTAGAGTCATCAAACTTCACAGGAATGTTCACTAGCATGAGATGTCATGCATCTGGATTTTTTAATTGTCTCTCCCTGATAACTCTGGAGTTACTGCCCCTTATGTCTTAAAATAAGAGAAACTTTACTTTGTGTCACGTGTATCTCTGAAACTACTAGTACTAGAGTCACCAAACTTCACAGACATGTTGACCAATATGTTTTGTTGTGTACCTGTTTTTTTAAATTGTCTCCACTCAGAGTTATTGGCGTTATTGCCCCTGATGACCTAAATTAGACCCTAATAAGTTTAGTGCTACAGACATTACACTTGTTTATTGGAAAGAGGGTGGGAGGGGAGATATGTTTTTGAGACAAAAACAAACCTCTAGTTTCTGCTTGCAAATATGTTTCTTAGAGCTTGTACCGTTTCATGTGGTTTAACTTTTAGTATGATTGTCAACCTTTTATTTTAGTTCCTCTTAAGAGTTCTTAAGAACGATGCTTTACTACATAACTTGACCGTTCCAAGGCGGTACTTCCACCTTCCCCTATTGTTTGTTTGTTATGTCTGTGCGTCTCTTTGTGTCTTTTATATACATAAACATGTGCTTTTTGTAGTCGTGGTGCTGTTTGGGCGGTTGTGTGTTTTGTATGCGGTTTTTCCTGCATGACACATACATGTACTTTCATGTATGTACACTTCTTAATTTCCTTTTACTACATATGTGTACCCTCTTTTTGCTGTAGGAAGCATCAGGAAAACCGTAGTGTTATTCCAACGTGCATAAGGATCCTCAGCGAGAGTGCCTGATATAAAGATTGACGGTAAGATCCTGAAAAATGATGACTCCTTCAGTCAACTTGGTAGCAGTCTCACATCCCCTTAGACAAAGAAATATCCAGCCGCATTGCCAAGGCAAGTTGCTTCATATGGCAGTATGCAGACACGAGTATGGGGCGAGAAGGGCCTGAGCATAGAGACAAAGTGTGCAGTATATAGAGCTGTGGTCCTGAGTGCACTTTTGTATGGTTGCGAGACCTGGATGCTTTACCGAAGGCACATAAAGCCACTTGACCAGTTTCACCTGCGCTGTCTTCGCAGAATCAATCATGAATACCAAATGGTTTCACAGGGTCTCAAACGTCATGGTATTGCAGCAAGCAAAGTTGTCAAGTATGGATGCACTGCTAACGCTTTCCCAGTTAAGATCGTCTGGACACCTCGTGTGCATGTCAGATGACAGGTTGCCAAAGCTACCAGAGGGCAGTAGATCAAGATAGAGACCGATGTTCCGCTTCAAAGACATCCTATAATGTTGACTCCAGAAATGCAGCATCGTGGTTGCTGATTGGGCAGCCAATGCATCATCATGAAATCGAGCAGCAGGTGTTTACAACAGCAGGTGTGTTAAGTGCTTGTGACGCGGCCGAAAAAGTCGCCCGTACTTCATTTTCAGTGTTGTTCTTTCGGATCATTAATTTTGGTGTTATTAGTTTTGAAAATTGAATACTGCTTAAGCCGGTGCTAGGGGCGTTAGTAGTGTTGCACTTTTAATTACTACTTATGAACAGATCCAATAAAACCGCGTCTGCAATATTCCCTTTTTGTATTTCTGCTATTGTTTTTGAAGGATCACCCATTTTTAGAATATTTGATCTAAGTAGTGTTTGTGCATTCGGGAAAAATTTATACTGATAAATCATTATTTAATAACAATCTTGCATATGCATGAGAGATGTAATTATTTCATGTATGTATTTATATATGTCTTGCATGTCCAACATGTAATTACCCTGTACCACAGGATTTGGACGTATATATGCTATGATCTGATTTATAATTTTCCTTCAACATGTTTTCATGTTTTATTAGAGTTAGAACCTTAATGACATGTATATTAACGATGTAGCAGGATTCAAAGTCAGTTCATGTTATAAATATAAACATAACCCATTCACTGTCATACAGATTTTACATTACTCATTATATTGCATGCATCCTCTCCACTTCCTATCAAGTGTTCGGAAATATTGCCTGAATGCCAAACAGCTTATTTCCGTATGAGACGTCGAGTTCTTGGCGTCTCATTCGGGTCCAATCTATTTTTAATGCAAATTCCACTCTTTGTATGATTGTATCGGGCAAGGGAGGGGTTAGTATTTGTAAACGTCTTCTATCTGTCAGGCCACCTCGTCAAATTATGCTTAACGGCTTACCTGCAGGTGCTCTGACTTCAGCAAAGTCATTGAGTACATTTTTGACGGATTGTCACAGTTATTATGCTATGTTTTACATGTTGTCCTGTGTTCACCGTCATCTATGTTGTGGGTAAGTCCCGCGGGGAGACCTTTATTTACAATATTTGTATAACTAGGGTGACTTTGAGAGAAGTGCGAGGTTAGGACGTCCGTAAACCGGTTTAAACCCTCAGTGGTGTTTTTGCTACTGACCGTGCCAAGGGGGTACTCTCTTTGTCACCCTTCCTTTTGTTTGCCTTGCGTCTTTGTGCTTGTGGTTTGTTCATGTTGTGGAACGTTTGTCTCTGGTTCTTGTGTCTCTTTTGGTGTTTTCTGTGTTCATTTCGTGTGTGTGTTTGTGTGTGTGTGCGTTTGGATGTGTGGTTGTTTGTGTGTGTGTGTGTCATGCTGTCTATCGGTGTTTTGGTGGTGGTTGCGTCTTGCATGTGGCTTTGCCTGCTTGACTTTACTACTTTTCCATTTATTTTTAAATCTACATGTAATTTGATATTGTTGCACGATATTTTTCTTGAAGTCTAAATAGTGGAGTTTGTTCAGAAAGGCGATTTTCTTTTTGTACATAGTTGGGTTCTTATGGAAAAAAACTACGCATTCTCAGGGCCATTTGCGACGTTTTATGAAGTTACAATACTCATATAGCCATACATTCTGTAACTTGAGACATCCTTCCCAATCAAGACTGAAAATACTTTTAACTGATATCGGAAACAAGCGAAGATGACTCGGTTGAGTGTGGTATCTGCCGCCTGGAGTAATTAGTATATATCTTTTAATATGCACATTTATAAACTAGTAACGTCACGTAAATGGTAAGCATACATGCAAAACAAAACATGAGAAAACAATATCGTTAAGTTCAACGTCTAGTCTAAAAAACGCCAGTTGGTAGGGGTGCAAGGGGGAAGATGACGGGCTGGAGCAGTGTACGCAGAACCAGACGGCAGAGGCGGATGCAAAGCGACTGGTCATGATAAACGCACTGCAGGCGCTAAATCTGCTAGACTGCAATATAGGAACGAGCGGATGAAGGCAATCCGATATTAAATGGATATTGTAACAAAATCAAAACAGCAATTTGAACCCTTAAAATAAGGCATTTAAACCTACCAGATCGCCATGAACATTTTGGAGAAGGTTTACAATCTGCCCAGTTTGGTCCACTGCTAAACGGCATACACTTTTTGGACGAAATATCTGTCTGTATATTTATATTTACGCTGTCGAGACCAATGTTTCGTTTTAATGCAACATGTATACAGAATGCATTTCCAGTCAAAAATCATATATTTCGCCCTAATGAGAAAATGGACAAATAGTGATATATTGCACAGATGCCCATTTCTCTACCTTCTGTTGAGATTTAAGTTATACTTTGTTAGATATTTTAATTATGAACGTGTGTGTGCTGTGAAATTGAGCACTGTAGACACATCTGACACTTGTACCGGTAATTTATTGATACCCTACAAAATTGTCAACGTATGTAGTAATATTTATTTTTAAATGATGTTTTTCTCAGGTGCATGATTATTTGTAATCTATAGCATAAATACCAATCCCATTGTTTTCACACACAGAAATGTCCACACAGAAATTTAGATAACATGTCAGTATATTCTGACAGGACATTTTGTCTGGAGAATCATGTAATCCTTTACTCATATATACATATTTGCAAACAAAATAGACCAAGATAAAATGACTCCCGTAGAAACATTGCATGTACTGTTTGATCATTAAATTATGAAATCTGATTCTAGTTTCTGTGATTGCAAAAGGTCGTGTGTTGACATGTGTAATTAAAGAAAAGTAGCGAATCAATCAAACGTCTTTTCAATGCCTTTGCATAGAACCCAGTTCACAAAACATTTCCCGCATTCAAAGGGTTAACCCAAAACAATAGAGCTAGAACCCTGATACGTGTAGCATGCCAGTGTGTTTTTATTTTACACCAGGAAGGCATATTGTCATTGGGTGTCCTGATATATGTTTATTCCAAATGTCAGTACCTTAATATTCATGGGCAATTTAGCTATAATGCAATATGGAAGATAGAACATTGTAGTCGTTTTAGAAAGTAAAGTTACATTAGTAAAGAAATTCCATTAGCAATCAGAGCAGAATCTGTTTGCATAAGCGTGAAAGCGCGTTTATATGAAGGAAAATGTAAAGCTAACTTCGTGTTAATCATTCACTTAATGGAGATACCATTTTCATGCATTTGCTTACAAGAGCTGTGTGATCAGGGTCTGTTATATTTGCCAATGGAATTATAATAGATCCGACTGCATTTTCTACCAAAACCAAACAAAATCGTGTGTACATATGCCATCATAAAAAGCATCGTATAGGTACTCTAGCATGAACATATGAACATTAATCGTTTGAAGGGTTAGTCGTAGTAGTGTGGGAAATGGGCTGAATAAATATCAAATACATATAAATGCAGTGGCAAATTGGTAACTAAGACTTATAGTCAAGTGATATTATGTCCATAGGGAGTTATAGTCAGTTTATTGGCTCCTCTGATTAATGAAAAATGCATTAAAGATTGTTCATTTTTTGTGGAAATTGATACATGACAACAGAGTACCCCCTTTTACATTTCACACACTGTTAACCATCAAATAGAGTTACAATCTGGCCGGGGGTATTTATGTAAATTGATGGGATTTGCAGGTTATTTTGGACGTTAGGCAGACATGTTGATGGCTCAGTTTAACTATGGATATACAAAGTTTAAGCTCTGGAAATAAACAAAAAAAAGCATTTAATTACAAATTCACCGTATCAAACATACATGTAATAATTTAAAATACAGCAATTTATAGCTCAATAAATACATTTATTTCAATACTCATTTAACTTACTTCATTACTTCCAACTATTCAACAGTTTTATGGGGACAGAGTCGTTCTGGTTCACACTCTCTCCTCTTCTGTCAATGTTAGGTTCAACTGCAAATCATAGCTTTAGTTGAATGTATGAATATGGTTAATAAGTTATTGTCAGTAAAATATGAGTAAGACGCTATGAAGGGAATTTAGAAAACTTAATATTGGACAAATAAATTGAAACAATAGAAAGACATTACCCATGAAAACAGTCAATTAACTTAAACTGAATTGTCCCTATAGTATAAAATGATACTCTGTATTTTAACTCCAATACAAATTAAGAAGCAGACACCAAAAAGGAAGCAAACTCATTTTCTATCAAAACATTCACACCCAAAAAAACCCCACCCAAAACAACAACACTCTCCCAAAACAACAAAAACAACAAATAAACAATCAAGACAAACCAACCAAGACAATAACTCCAAACCAAAGCCTGACTTTGACATTATGGCTTACAATGACCCTACCTATACAAGACCAACCAGTCCCGTTCAACGACATGCATGAGTGACATTCCCATGCTACTACAAAGCAAACAAGAACTACTGAGAAAGGGAAACAGTCCTCCCACAACAACGAAACCTTACCATCAAACTGACCGCAGTTAACTCCCTTAAAATCTAACTTGTTACATTTACAGTTGCTTTAATCAATTGCAGGACTTCAAGGTACTGGTATTGGATGAAGGGGTTCTTGCATTAAAAAGATTATACAGACATGACGGCCTAGGTTTAACGGTGGGACAGCTCTTAGAAAGACAAATAGACATGCCGCCTACAGGCATTTTTGAATTTCGGACGACTTGGTGCTAGTAACAGAGTGAAAATCCCTTCATATTGTGTTTGGAAGATACGGGACAAATTCCCTGTCCCTCTTAGACATTCATTGGATCCATTCCCAGCAGATGTAACGTACATGTAGTTCAGATATGGTTTATCACATTTTTAAATGTTTTCTGTTGCGAGGGCCTCAATGAAGATTCATTTGACCGTTCTCTCGTTAAATAAAGTATTCATTATTGTAATTACTATTACACCAATAGTCAACAGAAGAACCTCTCAATAGCAATTACTGACTCGATGGCCATTGGCGTCATTTAACCGTTTCCCTCCTAAATATCTATACAATGATTTAATGAATATTCGTTAACTTAAACCTTTATGACCAATGAACTAGGGAACAGTTTGCCACTTCAGAGACTGAGAGTTAGATTTACATTATTCTCTTAGCAAGTAAAGGATACCCATTTCAGATGGGGACTCAAATCAGATGGTTTCCTGGTTCTGCTCTGATTGTTTCATGCAGAACGAACAAATAATCTTTCTGAATTATGTTTCGCACTGTATTAAGCTATCGACCTGTGTTTAACCCTAAATTTCCAGTGGACGTAATAGAGAGAGAGAGCTACTGTATATATGTATCAGTAACATATGACGACTTGTACCACATTGTTATATAGCGAATTAAGCAATGTTACCGTATATATGTATCAGTAACATATCACCACTTGTATCACATCGTTATATAGCGATTTTACCATATCTCTGTAACATTTGCATATACACACTTTTATTATACTGTTATATAGAGCTCTTACCGTATATATGTTTCAGTAACATATCAACACTTGTATCATATTCTTATATAGAGCTCGTGCCGTATGTATGTATCAGTAACATATCACCACTTGTATCGCATAGTTATATGGCGATGTTACCATATATATGTATCATTTGCATATAAACACTTGTATCATATTGTTATATAGAGCTCTTACCGTATAAATGTATCATTTACATATAAGCATTTGTATCATATTGTTATATAGAGCTCTTACCGTATATATGTATCATTTACATATAAGCACTTGTATCATATTGTTATACAGAGCTCTTACCATGTATATGTAACAGTAACATATAAACACTTGTATCATATTGTTATATAGAGTTCTTACCGTATATATGTATGATTTCCATATTAACACTTTTCAAGATTTGAAAATTATACTTCAATCAACTCAAAATAAATTAATCTGTTTTGGTTTAAACTTACACGCTAGAGAACAAATAGGCACATGTCATTTTAAATACCTCAACTAGTTGCCAGTATCCAAAAGAGTTGATCAAATCACTTTTTCTCATGTTTTTACATTTGTTATGCTAGGTTTTACATTTTGTACTGCGATTACTGTCTTCTATGCTGTGGGGAAGTCGGGTGGGGATACCTTTATTTACAATAGCTAGGCTTATTTTGAGATAAGTATGAGGTTAGGACGTCCGTAAACCAGTTTAAACCCCCAGTGGTGATTTTGCTACTGACCGTGCCAAGGCGCTTCTCTCTTTGTCACCCTTACTTTTGTTTGTCTTTAGTCTTTATGCATGTGTTTGTTCATGCTTGTCCCTGGTGCTTGTGTATTTATTGGTGTTTTCTGTGTTCTTCTCGCGTGTTTGCGTGTGTTTGGTTGTGTGTGTGTGTGTGGCATGCTGTCCATCGATGTGTTGGTGGTGATTGCGTCTTGTATGTGACTTTCTACTGTGTGTGTGTGTGTGTGTGTGTGTGTGTGTGTGTGTGTGTGTGTGTGTGTGTGTGTGTGTGTGTGTGTGTGTGTGTGTGTGTGTGTGTGTGTGTGTGTGTGTGTGTGTGTGTGTGTGCGTGCGTGCGTGCGTGCGTGCGTGCGTGCGTGCGTGCGTGCGTGCGTGCGTGCGTGCGTGCGTGCGTGCGTGCGTGCGTGCGTGCGTGCGTGCGTGTGTGTGTAAATTGCTTTCTGTAGATATTTTGGTGATGGTGGCGTTTTGTGTGCGGCTTTTCCTGCTTGACTTTACTACTTTTTCATTTATATTTCCCAGGACACTGCTCCTGTATATCTTAGTGACTGTTTTGTTCCTTTAAGCTTTGTTCATAACCGCTGTACAAGATCAAACATGTCAGCTGTTCCTGTTCAAGAAGATTAATTTTCTTTCACTTTTACATATAACAGATGCTACGCTATTCCTAGAGCTTTGGTAAGAAATAATTTATTTTCAGAGGTGTTCGCGTATGGAATGGCCTTTCTCAGACTTTAAGACAAAGTAAATCTTCCAGTCAATTTAGATTTGAAGTTAAACAATTCTTGATTGATAAAGAATAAATTATACAACAATTTTCTTTAAATTGATTTGCACTTCTGTTTTTATTGCATTTCTTGAATATCAGTGCTTCGTTTTATTAATTTACTGTTTATTTTTGTTAATTTGATAGGCTAATTTCACTTTATTCTTTAATATGACTCTTATGAATTGTTCTGGTACCCTCCTGTGTTAATCAGTAAACATGGTCATAGACATTCTCTGACATATTTTGAACTTAACAGTGTTTATAGGGATATTTCTGTGATACTTATATTTTATGTGATACTTATATTTTAAGATAATACATGTGATAGGTATTTATAATGATACAGTGACTCTCTGTGTCTTGCCATTAGAATCAAGGACCACAATGGAAATAAGGAAACTGTTTTCCTTTTTTGTGTTATCCTTGTTTTTTTTAGTTCGCATTACATAGCTTTTTATAATATATTGTCTTAATTATGTTTTGCCAGGTTATGTACACTTTTTACCGAAATAAATCTATCTATCTATCTATCTACTTATCTATCTATCTATCTATCTATCTATCTATCTATCTATCTATCTATCTATCTATCTATCTATCTAATAGAGCTCGTACCGTATAATATGTATCATTTATATATAAACATTTATATCACATCGTTATATAGAGATGTTACCGTATATATGTATCAGTAACATGTCACCACTTGTACCACATCGTTATATAGAGATGTTACCGTATATATATATATATCAGTAACATATCAACACTTGTATCCCATCGTTATATAGAGATGTTACCGTATATATGTATCTGTAACATATCAACACTTGTATCATATTGCTATATAGAGATGTTACCGTATATATGTATCAATAACATAGCAATACTTGTACTACATACTATCCCTGTTGTACAAATGTACGTCTCTTCAAGTTTTGATCTGGTACCATTTTGACTACTTCTGATATTCGATCAAGCCTTTGAGAAAATATTAACTGGATACCATAGCGTTTTAGAAACTATTGAGCAACTGCCAGAACATTGGATCCTGATGAGACCCCGAGTTACTCCACGTCTCATCCCCCACCCGTATTTTTGTAAATTCAACTCAGAATGTGGTTAGCGGCATGTGTCTATCATGCGGGTGATTTAAACCTTTACGAGGAATAATGACTTTATGCTGGCTGAATTTGTATACAGTACAATCTGTCTTACGCTGCTAAAAAGTGTCATATTATTGGTCTTTAAGGCATGCAGCTTAATGCAGGTCAAAAGTAATTCACACATCTATAGGAGCTTTCTGCGTCAGTATTGCCCTGTATTTTAAGCATCCACCTGTTTTGTAAGACTGGTGTGTTCAGTAAATGAATGGCTGTCTAGGACAGGATCTAAGATAATGGTGTTATAAACAGGGGAATGCCTTATAAGATACTACAAATCAAACAATAGTAAAGTCAAGCAGGAAAAGACACATATAAGATGCATAGGAAAGTAAAACAGAACAGACCCTGATCATACAAAAGCTGACTAAGTTGAGTTTACTCTGTTTACAAAGAAGAAGTGTCATTAATAATAATTCACTCCACAAATAACAAATAATCTATGTATCACAATGGTTTTAAAACTACACATTTCTAAAAAATTCTTTTCACTAGTAAATGCCCCAATTCGATAGATTTATTCAAAGAGCTTTGCTCTATAAATATTTTAGGAGGGGATTGGTTATTGTATTTAGCGAAGAAACTTAAAATCGAATAGGTCGATGTCAACAAATAGCAGTTAAATCGAACGGATCAATAACCATAATAACGACTGCACTTGGCTAATTGACACAGTATGCTTCAGGCCTTGTAACTCTTCAGTAGCGTTCATACAACATGGTGGTGTTACTGGGAGTACTGTTTGTCTCCAACTTTATCACCTGTGTATGTTACCAGGAAAAGAAATCATTTCTAAAGGAACCGTCGTTTTCGGACAAGATTTGTTCAGCCGAAGAGGTAGAGTTTCAGCTGAGCGCCAGAAGTGCCATCGTATGTGCAGGGCATTGCATTGGGGAGGAGAGGTGTAACAGTTTTGTGTATCAAAGAGACAATGGTACTTGTTATGGAATGGAACCGGCCATTTCGTGTAGTATGTTCACGGATTTACAGGGTGCAAGCTTTTACAGATTGCATCCTTTGCCGATAACAACCGATACACATCCTTTGCCGACAACAACCGATACACATCCTTTGCCGACAACAACCGATACACAACCTTTGCCGACAACAACCGATACACATCCTTTGCCGACAACAACCGATACAACTACGACAACGATAACACAGCCACAGACTACGTCTGTTTTAGGTAGGAAGTTTTAGTCAAAACAAATCTATAATAATATATATAATAATAATAGTAATAACAATAGTAATAATAATAAATATAGTAATACATGTAACATCAATATTGGTATTAATAATTATCACAATTATCATCATTGTTTGTTTTATTAATATCATCATCATCATAAAGGGCAGATACATAATGCTTGTAAAGATAGATAAAAAAAAGTGTCCCTGACCTAACAAATGCTTAGGTAAATTCTAGTCCAATGCAACCTATATACAATGTGAAACAGGGAAAAAAGGAAGTAAAATGTACTAGTAGACTTGTAGATCAGGACAATGGGACGATGAGCTTCAGTCACTGAGTGCTATAGCTTTGTATCCACACAAATGATTACATGCTAAAATGTGTTGTCTTTTTCATGATATAGGTGCAGAGTATTAATATAATTGATATCAATATTATAATTTAGATGTATATAAAATGTGCTGTGTGTCGCAGATGTGTGCATTGTTCAACACTTAACTATACTAGTTTAGCGATACTATGAAGGGCAGTAGGAGCGGTACTGCAAATATAGTTGCCGATACTTCGAAATTATAGTAATAAAGACTTGATGCATTTTTAGTCAGGTAATTGCTTAATGCAATATGAATGTCATGCAGAAAGCTCCTCTCTCACCCGACATTAAGCTACCACCTGTCTTAATTTATTTCTCCATACTATTTTAGACCCAGCCTATTTGAATAAATCTATCGAAAAGGCGTTTTTACTGGGGAAAGTGAACTTTTAGAATTGTGTAGCTTTTAAACCATTGTGATAAATAGTGAGTTTGCTCATGTGGAGTAAATGCTTTATTTATTACTTACTTTTGAAACCATTGTGATAGATAAAGCATGTGTTCTTTGGAGCATTTGCTCTATTTATTACAATGGTTTCAAAACGTGATGTTCACAGAAGCGTCAAAATACGCCAGTTCAATGCAAGTCATAGACAATGTGGTAAATTGACCGATAATGATGCTTGTTTTAGTGTTCGAACTATCGGGGTTTTATTGTACATGTATTTATTTCCTAACACTAGATACACGTGTCTCATCTTGATCTATACAAAAACACCGATAACCAGAAACTTACTGATCGACTTTTAATCATTCTCTCATATTGATGCCTTTTGACGCATCTCACGCAGAAAGAATACATACAAAACAAACAACCACAAGAACAGAACCACAAAAATAGTCAGTCTTCGAAATTATTGTGATAAATAGAGCATTTGCCCCAAAGGAGAAACTGCTTTATTAGTATCAATGGTTTCAAAACTAAACAAAATTAACCCTTCGCTTGCTGAATTTTAAAATACATTTCCCCTTCTTTACCCATGCCCTGTTGTATAATTACATATATCTCCTGTGTACAAGTATTTTGCTGTGCAATCATTGCTGTGGCTGCACTGGTTACACAATCAACTTGTAAATAGTGCAGACTCTGATGAGACCGCTCCTGCAGGAGGTGTCTCATCTTGGTCTTCACTATTTACAGGTAGGTATATTGACGCGAATAGCAAGCGAAGGGTTAAATGTGCCCTTTCTATTCTAAATGTTCTTTTTCGGTAGATTTATTCAAAGAGGTTGGGTCTAAAATAGCCTTTGAGAGAATGGGTTAATTCATGATACAAATAGAACACGGTGTAATTTACTTTTGTTCCCCTACAGCCTTTTATGCAAGTAACTGTTTTATTTCTGATGTCCATATCTGTACATGGCTATCTCACATGGAGTGGAAATAAAGATTTGTCTATCTGATATTATCATTATTATTGTGATAGAGGTCCAGATAAGATGCGAAAATTAAAACATTTTCAAGAATAACTCAATTATTTCCCGACCAATCGCTATGTTGTGACCACTCTATAGAATCATCTCGAGGAGACGATTCTAAAGAGTGGCCGTAGAGTCATCTCGAAGAAACCATTCTAAACAGTGGCCACAACATATATTTTGGTATACAAATAACGGGTTTGGTATCTGAGTGAGCATATTATCTGATGCTCTGTTGTTATTTCAAACTCATTCAATGCTGCATTTTGATATTGAATAGTCCAACATTATTAACTGGCGAGCTCCACCAAGATTAAAAAATATGAGATTTTGAATACACTGTTCGCAAATGACAGTGCTGGCATTTCATGCATTCAATACTTTTTGTTTTGAAAGGGGACTGGTGGATCTAGTTATCTTTATTAATATTATTGTTGTTATATTGTCTGATCAGGGTCATTCAAAAGTCTTATTAAACTATGATGGGATATTACATCATTCAGCATTCAAAGGATTGTATAACGATACTTTTTCGCAGGGTCCTTAGCATATTACATTAGTCCTTGCCATGCTATACAGAAAAAAACCCGTCTCAACCGGAAATGATAGTAGAGAAGATTTTAGATACTTCAAGGTAGGTGTT